>UESW01002530.1:0-40717 GCA_900491605.1 Calamus simplicifolius | reverse complement strand
AAAGGTAATTTCATTGCATCAAAAGTATTACAAAATGGAACTGAACTTTGACATTACATTAAACTGCACATCATCATATCAAAAACTTTCATTATATCAAAATTATTTCCATTACATCAAATTCATTACATCATTACATGAAGATCAAAAATTAGTTCTAATAATCCTTGTTAAATGATCTACAATCTTCTGCATTCCTTCAGTCTGAAGCTTGACGTAGTCTTTTAGTCTTTCATCAACAAACGTACAAGCAGTGATAATTTTATCTTGTAACTCGGCATTGCACTTTGAATAGATTTCAGAATCTCCACAAATGTCTTTAAGTTCTTCAAAGATGTTCTTCAAATCACCACTTAAAGATACAGTAGAAGAGCTAAGAGTTGATTCAATTTTGGCAATCCGATCATCTAATGAATAAAGAGTTTCTTTAAGATTCATAAATTTGTTGTCAAACTCAGTCTTTAATTCGTCCTTCTGAGCAGCAAGAAGATTTCTAAGTTGCTCTAACTGAAGGTCTGAAAATCCGACTGAAGAAGTAGATGGAATCACTGGTACTGGGACAGGAGCAGGAGCAGGACTACTAGGATGTGGAGATGGAATCCTCATAGACGGACCAGCCTCACAAGATACAGAATGTCTAGGCTCGGGGACTCTCTCATCCAAGTTCCCTTTCCTTTCCCACTGACCATTAATTTTAACAAATCCCATTCGATGCAAAGTGGCCAAGCTATAATAATCAGTATGTCTCAGGCTCTTGGAGGGTTCATTATCCAAAATTACAACCCCTTGGCTTCTGAATACCATAGTTAAGATCATGCCGTAGGGTAGTGACGATCTTCTCTTTCCTCCAGCCTCGGCCATGTAAAATATCATCATAGCAGCTAGATTAATGGGCTGACCGGTCAATACACTATCCATCACAACAATGTCCCGCTCGGAGACATACTCAAAACGTCCGGTCTTCGGAAACAAAATTCTGCTGCAAATGTTGTGTAACAACCTTAATTCCAAGGGCAACTGATTAGCCCTAATTTCCTCAAATTCAGTAACCTCTCTCCCTAACATCCTTGATAGGGCAGCTGATCTCTCACTGTGCACATCAGCAGCTAATCCAGTAATGGGGATGCTCAGGAGATTTCCTAATTTGTGAAATGTAAGGTGAATCCGTTTTCCTCTAACAGTGCTTACTAAACCACCATCTCCTCTTGCTAAATTAAAGTAAAATTCCTTTACTAGTGCTGGGTATGTAGGAACATCAAGAGAGCATACTTTATCCCATCCAAGCTCCTTAAGTTGCCTACCAATCGAAAAACCCTCGGATTCAAAAAGTTCGAAATCAACTTTTCTTCCCATAGTGATTACCCTCCCTGCTAGGGTATCTACCTGAGGTGAAGTGGCGTTAGGATTGTCTGAATCGGTGGAGGAATCTTCACTTGGAGACGGCTCGCGGACGGGTCGCCTTACGGAACGCTTCCCGGTCACCACGGTCGCTCCAATCACCGAACCTCTCCTCTTAGGCGCCATTGAATCCGTAGGAAGGCTTGAGAGAAGTGGAATTAGAGATGGGGAGGTTTTGGAAGAGTTTTGGAGGGATTTGGTGGAGGATTCGAAGAGTAATGAAATGACTAGGTGTCGACTCTGCCCTAATAAATCGATTTTGGAATCCCAGGTGTCGACTCCCGCAAAGTCGGGTGTCGACTCCAAATCGCTAACACAGTCAGCGCTCGAACTGGAGTCGGCTCCACTTACACGGGTGTCGGCTCCAAGGTCAGGGACCGAGAGCGACACAGTCAGAGGTGTCGACTCCTCATTCTGAGGTGTCGACTCCAATGACAGTTTCAGAGAAAAATAATTGAAATTCAACCATCTGAAACTTGTCAAAATATATTTTATAAAATCTTGATAAAATTTTGGAGTATTAAGAATCAAATACCTCAGATGACTAGATAATTTGTCCTTAAAATTATGAAAGGAATATCAAGAAATTAATATAGATCTAGAAAGTCATTCCTTATAGTTTCAAAATCAATCCAAAGGGTCACATATCCCTAATTCACCTCTAAGATAACAAAATCTCTCTTCACTCAAAGGTTTTGTAAATATATCAGCTAATTGTTCTTCAGTATTAACATATTCAAGACAAATTTCATTATTAGCTACATGTTCTCTTATAAAATGATATCTAATTTCAATGTGTTTTGTTCTTGAATGTTGAATTGGATTTTTAGTTAGATTTATTGCACTTGTGTTATCACATCTAATTGGAGTTTTATCAAGTGTTATGCCATAATCTTCAAGTTGTCTCTTAATCCAAAGGATTTGAGCACAGCAACTTCCAGCTGCAACATATTCTGCTTCAGCAGTAGATAATGCAACCGAATTTTGCTTTTTGCTAAACCAAGAGATTAAGTTACTACCTAAGAATTGACATGCTCCACTTGTGCTTTTTCTATCTAATTTACATCCAGCATAATCAGAGTCAGAATAAGCAATCAAGTTTAATGTTGAGTCTCTAGAATACCATAAGCCTACATTTTTAGTTCCACTTAAATATCTTAAGATTCTTTTTACAGCAATTAAATGAGATTCTTTAGGTTCAGATTGAAATCTAGCGCACAAACATACAGCAAACATTATATCTGGTCTACTAGCTGTTAAGTAAAGAAGAGATCCGATCATACCTCTATAATATTTCTGATCTACTTTCTTACCATCATCATCTTTATCCAATTTGCATGAAGGACTCATAGGAGTTCCAAGTGGCTTGATTGACTCCATTCCAAACTTCTTGAGCAGTTCTTTTGTGTATTTGGCTTGATTGATGAAAATTCCTTCTTTGCTTTGTTTGATTTGAAGTCCTAGGAAGAAGTTGAGTTCTCCCATCATGCTCATTTCAAACTCACCCTGCATCAACTTAGCAAATTCTTGACATAACAAATTGTTAGTAGCACCGAATACAATATCATCAACATATATTTGTACTACTAATAAATCCTTGTCTTTTCTTTTCAAAAATAGTGTTTTATCAACATTTCCTCTTATGAAATCATTTTCAATTAGAAATTTACTTAATCTTTCATACCAAGCTCTAGGTGCTTGTTTTAAACCATATAGTGCTTTGTGTAATTTAAAAACATGATTTGGAAATTCATGATCTTCAAAACCAGGTGGTTGTTCAACAAAAACTTCCTCATTTATAAATCCATTTAAAAATGCACTTTTAACATCCATTTGAAATAAATTGATATGCATATGACATGCAAATGCAAGTAATAATCTAATTGCTTCAAGTCTAGCTACAGGTGCAAAAGTTTCATCAAAATCAATTCCTTCTTCTTGATTATATCCTTTTGCAACTAATCTAGCTTTGTTTCTAATTACTATGCCATTTTCATCTAATTTATTTCTAAATACCCATTTTGATCCTATAACAGAATGATCTTTAGGTCTATCTACAAGAGTCCAAACATTATTCCTAGTAAATTGATTTAATTCTTCTTGCATAGCTAACATCCAATTATTATCTTTTTCTGCTTCTTCAATAGTTTTAGGTTCAATTTGAGATACAAATGCAAGATGATTATTGATGTTTCTCATTGATGATCTAGTTCTTACTCCTTGAGATGGATCACCTATAATTAATTCTTTTGGATGACCATAGGCATATCTCCAATCTCTAGGAAGATCTACATCATTGTGATTTGCATCAACAACATCAACACTAGGAGAATCATTATCTTTAGCTTCTTGTTCATGATCCGAAGATACATCTATATTCAGTTTTTCAATATCTCTTTCTAGAATGTTTGTATCTTCCTCATCATCAATCTTTTCAGAACTTGATGCTAAAGATTCATCAAAAATTACATGAATAGATTCTTCTACAATTAAATTTCTCTTGTTAAACACTCTAGGCTTTACTAGATGTTGAATACCCTAAGAAAATGCCTTCATCAGATTTTGCATCAAATTTTCCTAGATTATCTTTACCATTATTATGAATGAAACATTTACAACCAAATGCATGAAAGTAACTTATGTTTGGTTTTCTATTATTCCATAGTTCATAAGGAGTTTTCTTAATGATTGGCCTAATTAGAGCTCTATTAAGAATGTAGCATGCCGTGTTTATAGCTTCCGCCCAAAAGTATTTTGGTAGGTTGCTTTCACATAGCATGGTACGGGCCATGTCTTCTAAGGTTCTATTTTTCCTTTCAACTACTCCATTTTGTTGCGGTGTTCTAGGTGCTGAAAAATTATGATGAATGCCATTTTCTATGCAAAAGTTTTCAAATAAATGATTTTCAAATTCAGTGCCATGATCACTTCTTAGAGACACTATGGTGTTGTTTTTCTCATTTGTGACCTTCTTGAAGAATTTCAGAAATAATGGAAAGGTCTCATCCTTATGAGCTAAAAATAATACCCAAGTGTATCTAGAATAATCATCTACAATCACAAGACCATATTTCTTTCCTCCTAGACTTGTGGTTCTAGTAGGTCCAAAAAGATCCATGTGAAGTAGTTCAAGTGGCCTAGAAGTGGAAACAATATTTTTAGTTTTGAAAGAATTTCTAGTTTGTTTTCCAAATTGACATGCATCGCAAATTTTGTTATTTTCAAAATCTAGTTGTGGAAGTCCTTTTACTAAATCCATTCTAATTAATTTTGAAATAAGGTGTGTGCTTGCATGACCTAATCTACGATGCCATAACCAACCAATCTCATTCATATTAGCATTATTAGCAACTAAGCAATGATTACTAGTAGACAAATTGTCTAAATCAATCAAGTATATATTGCCATTTCTATTTCCAATAAAAATAATGCTATTATCAATGGGATTAGAAACAGTGCAGATTGATGCTTCAAATGATACTTTAAAACCTTTATCACATAATTGACTAATACTTATTAGATTATGTTTTAAACCATTAACATATAAGACATTTTCAATATATGTGGAGGGAGTTATTTGAATTTTACCAAACCCCATGATTTGGCCTTTGCCATTGTCACCAAATGTAACAACTCCTCCTCTTTTGCTCTCAAGGGTGATGAATTGATCCTTGTCACCCGTCATGTGTCTTGAGCAGCCACTATCGAGATACCACTTTCGCTTTGATCTTTTGGCCGCAAGACACTCCTGCAAAAATAATTAAGTCTTATATTTAGGTACCCAAGCCTTCTTGGGTCCTTCATGGTTAGTAGCATAAAAAATTGTTCCTTTGGGAACCCAAATTTTTTGCCTTTACTACTTAAATTTTTGTTACTATTTCTCATGTTACATTCATAGGTTTTATGACCTTTCTTGTTACAATAATGACATGTAACATTATCTCTATTTTGTTCTTTTCTAAAGAAGTTTTTGACAAATTTTTGTTTTAAGTTAGGTCTATATCCTAAACCAGCTTTATCATATATGGCTCTTTGATTGCTTAATAATAAATTAAGTTTTTCAGAACTATAAGTAAATTTATCAACAATACTTTTATATTTATCAACTTCCTTCTTTAATTTATCATTTTCATTAGAAATTGATTCCTTTTCTTTTGTCAAATTTTCATTTTCAGATTTTAGTATTTTAATTTCATTAGTAAGATCATCTTTTTCTTTGATAAAATTGAGCTATCATTTTTCAAAGACTTGTATTTCTTTTTCAAAATTTTAAAGTCATCTACTAGTTCATTGAAAGCTTCAAATAATTCATCGAAAGCAAAATCATCACAAGGGTTTTCAGAACTTACCTCATCATCCTCGTTTGCCATGAAGCAAATGTTGGCAACCTCTTTTTGTTCTTCCTCCGAAGAGGATTCATCGCTGTCGCTCCAAGTTGCAACATAGGCTTTCTTCTTCTTCTTGAAAGTCTTCTTCAGTTGAGGACAATCGTATCTAAAGTGCCCCGGTTTCTTACACTCATAACAAATCAAGGGGTCTTTCTCTTTGTCCTTGTCCTTTTCCTTTTCTTTTTCTCCTTCCATCTTAAATCCAGATTTCTTCTTTTGGAAGGGTCTCTTTCTTCTCATGAATTTTTTGAATTTTCTTGCTAGAAGAGCTGTCTCATCATCATCTTCTTCACTATCACTGCAGCTTTCCTCATTTTCTGCAGCCTTAAGAGCTATAGTCTTCTTTTCTTGACTTCCTCCTCTTGATGTTGTTTCATGGTTAGCTCATGAGTCATCAAGGATCCAAGTAGCTCCTCCAGGGGTAATGTGTTGAGGTCCTTGGCTTCTTGGATTGCTGTCACCTTTGCTTCCCAAGTCCTTGGAAGTGACCTAAGAATTTTGCGAACAAGTTCAGAATTAGTATAGGTTTTTCCAAGACTTTTCAAACCATTCACAATATCGGTAAATCTAGTGTACATGCAAGCTATAGTTTCAGTTTGCTCCATGCTAAATAATTCATATTTATGAACAAGAATATTTATTTTAGATTCTTTTACTTGGTTTGTACCCTCATGGGTAACCTCTAATCTATCCCAAATCTCTTTTGCGGAATTACATGTAGAAATGCGATTAAATTCATTAGCATCTAATGAACAATATAAAACATTCATGGCCTTAGCATTGAGCTGTGCCATTTTCCTATCATTATCATTCCAATCCCTTTCGGGCTTCGGAACAATAGTGCCATCAACAATGTGTGTGGGTGTACTAGGTCCATTAGTTATAACACCCCACAATTCATAATCAGAAGCTTGAATGAATATCCTCATTCTTGCTTTCCAATATGAATAGTTGGAACCATTAAATAAGGGAGGTCTATTCGTAGAATGACCTTCGGCAAATGATCCAACATGAGCTGCCATTTGGATCTTTAGCTCTTGATCGTGTGATCAAATAAACAATGAGCACTTGCTCTGATACCAATTGTTGGCCCAGATGGCAACCCAAGAGGGGGGTGAATTGGGTTCTTTAAAAAATTTGACCTTTTTAAAAATTATCTGCTCTAAGACAAATAAAATTAATTGCAATGCAAATATAAAGCACAAACAAGAAGATAAAGATAGAGATAATGAATGCACGACAAACACAAGGATTTTATAGTGGTTCGGTGTATCCAACACCTACGTCCACTCCCAAGATTCACTTGGGTCCACACTATAACCAACTAGATTACAGCCGAGTTGTTTTACAAGAGCACAACTCACAACTTGTTGTTTTCCTCCGGGATCACAACGAACCCAGCCGGTTTTCCGGGCTCACCAGCACAAAACCCTAAACTCAAGCTAATCTAGCTTGACCCGAGGTTAACAACCTCCACTAGTTCAATCCCCTTGATAGAACTAGCACAAACAAAATATAAGAATGTTTTACAATGATTCACAGCTCCTTAGTTGAGCAAATATTCAAAATAAAGTAAACAAGTTTAGAAAAGCCTGTTTGAGATGATTGAATTTGAGCTTTTCTTCTTTTCTTCTTTCCTCTTCTCCTTTGGAATGATGAATCAAACCTCAGCTTTAATCCCTCACAGTCATTGCAGTTGAGAAGATTGGAAATGGAAGAAACAGAGCTTTTTTTCAATTTGGGAAATCCACCGATTTTTATTTGGGCGCCTTGGATTCCTCTTTGAGCTTTTTGGAGTGGAAGGATTTGAGTTTGAATGCTTTTCTCTTGAGATTCAGGCTCAGACTTTCTTGGATTTTTGATTTGAAATTTTTTGTCTATTTTTCATCTTCTCTTTTCAAACGGGTGTTTTTCCCTTTTTATAGATTTCTTTTAATCCATTTTGGGAAGGAAACTAGCCGTTGGAATGTACCTGTAAATAAAATATATCCGTTAAAAATTAGGTAAAAAGAAATATTACCGTTAGAGCTGATCTGGCAATTTAAATTTTGTTCCAGTTAGGTTGGAGTCGGCTCCAACTTTTAGGTGTCGGCTCCAGGTCATTTTTCCAAAAATAGAAATTTCCAAGTTCGTTGAGGAGTCGGCTCTGAAAAAGTAAGTGTCGGCTCGTCATCGCCAGGTGTCGGCTCCTGAAACTGTGTGTGTCGGCTCCAGGATGCTCAAAAAATTAACGTTCTGTTCCTGCATCGGAGTCGGCTCCAGACACTGTAAGTGTCGACTCTGAAACTCTGGGTGTCGGTTCTGAAACTCTGGGTGTCAGCTCCGGACCGTATCAAAAATCAGAATAAAATTTGAATGGCCATGGGGTCGGCTCCAGGGATTCTAGGTGTCGACTCCAGGTTCTGAAACTTTGAAATTAAAGTTTTGCATTTGATTCAAAACACATTTCTTAATTCATTTAAATTGATCAAATAATTTTAACTCCTGAAACACTTCTCAAATCCATTAGTAATCAAATAAATATACTCAATTCCTTTATTAATCATCAAAATCAATAATTGGGTCAACAGTTTTCTTGATAAATTCCTTGAAAATACCTTGGTAATCTGCAAGGGATCAGTGAGTGATTATTTAAATAATTTTTAGCAAGAAATTTGCAAGGAAAGTTCGGTCCCTTAAAAATTTACTAAGAGATAAATTCCTTGGTGCTGGTAAGATATTTTTAAAAAATAAAAATATCAAAGAGGATTTTTTTCTTAGAAATCCCTTAGTGATTTTAAAATCTTATACGAAGTATATGTCATTTATAGATTCTCTCAGTAGCATAAAAATAAAAGTCATAAGTAAAATTAATATTATGTACTAATTTTTAATACCATTAATTAAACCAAAATTTTTTTTTCATTCCTTCCTCTCTAACTCATTCAAATCTTATCAAAACCCTGGGCTTACATCCCTTGTTGCCAATGATCAGATTGATGCAGCGGTAAGGGGCCAGCCTTTGAACCCTTTGGTTACATGTTCAAATCATCGCTTCTATGTCTTTATTAAGTGGTTGAACAATGGGATCTTCTCACGGAATGGAAAGGTGCTCATTCCATAATGGGTTCAAATGTTGACAACAAATTCCTTACACTCATTCCATAATGGGTTCAAATGTTGACAACAAATTCCTTACAAATCATCCCCTTACCAAGGGATTTCTGAGATCATATATTCCAAGGGATTTTTGACTTTCACCAAGGGACACTCTTCATCGAGGGATTTTTGACTTTCATTGGATCAAAGAATTTTTTTAAAAGTCTTTACCTATGAAAAAAAATCACAGAAAAAAGTGATTAAATAATTATTTTTTAACCATTTTACCTATAAGAATAAATTAAATCATAGAAAAATTATAAATAAATATATATATTTTTTCCTATGAAATATGTCTAAAATCATAGAAAGTGTTGCCATATAAATTCGTTCTTCGACTCCAGTGCGGCCTACCTCTGGATCCGGATGTTGATCTTCGTCTAGGTGAACCTGCAAGATAGTCCTCATGCAGGGAACGTTGAAGGTGGCCCCTATGGAAGACCCTCCAACGTCTAAGTCAGTGAAGATTCACAGCAAGTAGATATGAGGAGAAGGCTCTTGCAGAAGAGTTTCTTAAGAATGGCTTCTCGAGAGCTAAAAACTCTGCTCAAGCTCCAATGGGTTCTCAGTGAAAGAGTATCTGTACCTGAAGAAATTTTAGGACAGGGTATTTACAGATGGCTGGAATGATGGCTAGGTTTCGGTCCCCTAGTCTTGCCGAGCTACTCACAGGAGGAGGCTAGGTTCCGGTCCCCTAGTCCTCCGAGGGGAGGCATCGAATCTAGCTTTTGTCGCAGCTCCAGAGTCTAGTGAGCAGATGCTGAAAGATGGATCTGAAGGAACGATGATTCGGGAGAGTTGGGGCCCGCTCACCCGTTTGAATCAGTGGGCGACAATTTTTAAATAACAGAGCTTCATTACCGATGGTTACCGATGTGTATTAGCTGAAAGAAGATGGTTCCATGAGTTAGCGAAAGTTGAAGGAATTTCTTTTCGAGGATTGTACAGCTGCCTTAGCAGCGAGCATTGTCTTGCCCATGGTGGAATCTCCTCCCCGACGAGGAGAGAAAGAAAGGAGGGATCCATCGAGCAAAGAGGGAATCCCCTCGGCGAGGCTAGATGAACCAGGATCTTTAAGGACATTGGCAGGTGACGATGAGGGTAGAACAAACTGGCTCAACCCTCTCATCCATCCTTTGGGCCTTCCCACCAAGGAATTGCGATCTTGGATTGACAACTTTCTTGCCCTTCTTTTTTTGGACGAGAAGGATCCTCCTGAAGAAGTGAAAGAAGAAACCAAAAATTGGAAGGTCACTTTTACGGTTGAAGGGTATGAGATACCATTGAATTTGGAGGACTACGTGTTGGTCCCCAATCGACACATCTTGAGAGATATGAACACTTCTTGCCTTCAGGTGAGCACTCTTCTTTTCCTCGTCCTCTTGGATATTTTATATAGCTTCCCAAGCTTGCTTATTTTGCTCTGTTGTAGGCAACCATACTCTATCGGGTACTTTATAGATGTTTAACTTCTTTCCAAGAGAATCATAGACGAACTCTATGCGAAACTGAGGCACTCTAGAGCGAACTAAGTTTAGCCCGCCAGCACTCAGAAGAATCAACGAAGATATGAACTAAGCTTGAAGAAGCTCATAGATCAGCCGAGGAAGCCCAATCAGAGGCATTAAAACTCCGAGCTAAGGTTGCTGAACTTGAGGAGGCTCAAAAATCGGCTGATGAAACTTGATCAGAGTTGTTAAAGTTCCAAGCTAAGGTTGCGAAGGAGATGGACCTCGTAAATGGCAGAGTAGCCGAGGAGAGATGCAGGTTCGAAAGTCGGTTTGCATCTTATCAGAAACAAGTCAGCAACCTTTCAGTCGAACTAGAATGGAGACGATTCGATGCCAGTGAAGACTGGGTAAGGCTCGAGCATGCCTGACAAGATATGAACAAGTATAAGAAAGAAGGGGAAAAGGATCAGAAGAGGGCCAAGGAAGCCGAAGCCAAAGTCACTCAGCATGCTGAAGAGGTATATTTGTCCATCTCTCTAACCGAAGTCAATCCGATCGTTCATTTTGTTTGTATTTTTGCTTTTTCAGCTGCAAAAGACTATAAGGAAGATGGAAGTTTTGATCGAGGATTTATTCTCGAGCGAAAAGAAATGCTTCAAGCTCGAGCGTCGAGTAATCGAAGTCGATGATTAGATAGATTTAGCGTTAGAAAAATACAAAAGCTCTAGTGAGTTTACTGAAGCGCAACTCCAGTTCTCTAAGGAAGCATATCGAATCGGGGCGAATAAGGTGCGGATGAGGATAATCCAAGAGTACCCGGACATTGATCTCTCATTCCTAGAGGTCGAGAGGTATTGTTTTTTTCCATTGGCAATCGAAGCCCTGATGGCAACTCCCTCGTTCATCGATAATGATAATGAAGATGAGGACAGCCCCGACATTGACTTTGAGGTGGCTTCAGGAGGAGATCTGATCGAGAATCCTCCAAAGCCCACCCTAGGGGCCAAGGTTTTACAACCAACCACCAGAGAAGGTGAAGCTCCACAGTCAATTGCTGACAGGGGCGTGGTTTTGGGGCCAAAACATGAAGAGGCTAACGTTTCCCCAGCTGTTGAAAGGATGGACTAACCAGGAGATCAGCTGGGTCAGCAAACTCTGAGCGTTGTTGAAATCACTTCCGAAGATGAAGCCGGGCCTTAGAGATTCATTTTTTTTGCCTTTTTTCTCCTTTTTGTAATATGAAAGGCTTATATGCTTTGTGTTATCAGTTCTTATAAAATCCTATTTTTTCCAACACTGTTTTGTTGCTTGGAATGTTGCATACTCGGTGTATTTTCCTGACGTGCCTAGGACCTACTAAGCTTGGTCGTTCAAACTTGGTTCGATCAGAGCTTAAGAAGTCCTTGGCAATTTGGTTTCATCGAGATAGCAAAAATCACTTGGATTTACCAAAACGAAATGAATTACTCATCTTTTCTGAGACTAAGGAAACGCTCGGCCTTGACGAGGTGAGAAGGATCATTCGGTTGTGTTGAGGCTTGAGGAATCACTTGGCTTTGCCAAGATGAAATATATGGCTCGACTTAGTTGAGGCAAAATACATTGCTCGGCTATTCTGAAGCTTATTAATAGCTCGGTTTCCCGAGCTTCATTAACATTTGATTTTTTTGAAGATTTTAACTTGCAATTAATGCATTTTTCTTTTCGATGCATGTTTGCTTTTTTCATACATCAAGCAATCAATTACCCTTTAGGCTACATGCTTTTCCAAAAAAATGCCTTTTCATATCTTCCCGTGCTTTGGGAAAACCAAAAATGGATCTGTGCATTTAAATCATTCGATCTGAGAGATCTTTTATCTCTCCAGTGTCCCAAGGGGAGACTCTTTGTATAGCCCACAGGACCCACCGAGATGACGACACGTGATCGATTTGTAGGTTCGGGAAATGCTTGCTTCATTGGATGAGAAAAAAATTTCTTGAATTCTGCTCGTGAGAGAGAGCAGATAGATGGCACATGGCTTCAGAGTTATGGCGATTGGCGCGCTTTGAATCCCAAAAATTCCTCTCTACTGAGGGAGATCATCTCCACCAAACAGCTATAAAAAGAGGGATGAACGGGATGCATTGAGCACAGTTGGAGAGCCTCATTATCCTAAGAGTTGAAGATGATTTGTGAGGTTTTTCCCATGTCAGAGGCAAATGTCAAAGGGTTGGCCTTCTCTTGTGAGATCTGGCTTGCTCTTTATGGTTCAGATGAAGAAGTTGTTGAAAAGCAAGCCATACTCAAGGGGTCAAGGAGTATGACCTCCCCTCGAAGCTCAAGTGCGAAGAATGAAGAACAGGAGGAGAGAAGGGAGGAGTTGTGAAGGTTACACATGAAGCGCAAAGGAGGGCGTATAGAGGTCACATGGGAAGCGCATACGGGCGCTTTCTACTGGCTTCTATCCGTCTATTATGGGGCCATATAGATCGCTAGAGATGCAATTTCTGATGGGCCTCAGCTTCCACATGCTTTCTGTCAACCATGGTAGCCATTAACCCACCTGAGGATCCATTAGGTGGCTTCCAAGGGGAAAGAAGGCCAAAGGTAAATGCCATCGGGCTATTCTCTTCTTTCCATATCTTTGCCCGATTCCCTAAAGATTCAACTCAATAGAGTTCTCTTTTTGATTTTCGGAGCAGAAGCCTTGATGTGATGTTGGCAACCAAACTTAATTGATCAAGCATTTTCTTGTATTTTCTATGCTGTAATGCACTTGTATCCTCCCGTAATGGGTTGTAACCCTTTGTAATAAGTTAAAATAATTTTTAATTACTTGTTTCTTCTTGCTGCTCTATTTCTTTTTTGCTAGGTGTTTGTAATTTCGACATATCAATGCCTTTGTGTTACCCCGAGACATAAATAATGCGTAGGCTCATTGGCCTTTTCAATCCGAATGAAGAGCAGAGAAAGACTCGAACCTACCGAGATATAGGAATACCCGATGGGGCGCCTCAACGTTAAGGAGGACAAATACTTAATTTTTTCCTAGTTTCAATTGATCATATCCAATTGAATGAAATTCCTACAGTGTTGGGAGCACTTAGGGACTTAACTTTTACTAAGTAGTTCGATGACTTAGATTTAGTCCCATTGATGCTCATCGGACTATGTTGATCCTTCGGGGATAGAACACTTGACTCGTCTTGGATTATATAAAGACTCAGGCAGCCTTGCTGATTATTTAATTGAGGTTTGGTCATGCCAAAACTCCCTGGGTATTTTTACTCGATTGGCTGAAGCTACGGTGAATTACTCGGTCATGCCGAGGGACAAGAAGGATTTTTTCTTGCTTCGTCAGGGTGTGAAGAAATAGTTTGAATCTGCCAAGATTTGAAAAAAGATTATATTTTACTTGGCGCTACTAAGGTACGAAGAAATGGATTGGCCCTACCGAGATTTAAAAAAAGATTATATTTTACTTGGCGCTGCCAATGTACGAAGAAATGGCTTAGTCCTACAAAGATTTGGAGAAATATTATATTTTACTTAGCACTGCCAAGGTATGGAGAAACGGCTTGGCCCTGCCGAGATTTGAAGAAAGATTATATTTTACTTGGTATAAGGTATGGAGAAATGGCTCAGTCCTACCAAGATTTGGAGAAAGATTATATTTTACATGGTGCTGTCAAGGTATGAAAAAATGGCTTGGCCCTGCCAAGATTTGGAGAAAGATTATATTTTACTTAGTATTGCTAAGGTATGGAGAAATGACTTGGCCCTGCCAAGATTTGAAGAAAGATTATATTTTACTTAGCATTACCAAGGTATGGAGAAATGGCTCAGCCCTACTGAGGTTTGAAAAAAGATTATATTTATTTGGCACTGCCAAGGTACAAAGAAATGGCTCGATCCTGCTGAGATTTGAAGAAAGATTATATTTTACTTGGCGCTGCCAAGGTATAAAAAATTGGCTCGGCCCTACCGAGGTTTGGAGAAAGATTATATTTTACTTAGTGCTACCAAGGTATAGAGAAATGGCTCGACCATGCCAAGATTTGGAGAAGAATTATATTTTACTTGGCGCTACCAAGGTATGAAGAAATAGCTCGGCCCTGCCAAGATTTAGAGATTGGGCAAAACCTATCCTCCATCAACAACTTTTGGGAGAAGCAATTGGCATAGGAATATTGCAATTCTAAAAGTAAAGTTTCATTATTATAAGCAGAATGAGTTCAGTAGGAGTGTACATTACTAATGGTATATCCAGAGGTTTTTTTAATTCCATGTTCGGAGAATAAACTTTTTGTCCAAATCCTGAATTTGTATGTACCGGGCCTAAGACCTCTGCGACTTGGTAGGGGCCTTACCAATTTGGAGATAGCTTTTCTTGCTCCAATGGCTTAGAGACAGGTCCTTTGCGAAGTACAAGATCACCAAAAAGAAAGGATTTTTCTTTAACTTAGGAGGAGTGATAACGGGCTACCATTTGTTGATAGGCTGCTATCGGGATCCGGGCTTTCTCTCTGACTTCTTCTATCAAGTCGAGATTGGCTCGGAGCTATTCATCGTTCAACTCCTTCAAATAACTCTCCACTCATGGTGAAAGTAGCCCTATTTTTATAGGGATGATAGCTTCCATATCGAAGGCCATTCTGAATGAATTTTCACCCATAGGGACCCTCTGGGTGGTTCAGTAAGCCTACAAAATATGATGAAGCTCATCTGTCCATCCACCATATGCCCTATTGAGTCGACCTTTGATTCCCTGAAGGTTCAGTTAGTTACCTCCACCTCACCGTTGGCTTGAGAATGTTCGATCGATGTGAGCCGATGGCTGATGCCATGATCTTCACAGAACTCTCAAAATTTAGAATTATCAAATTGTCTACTATTGTTGGTGATGATGGTGTGCGAAAGGCTGAACCGACAAATGATGGATCTCCATACAAAATCCCTAGCTTGGGCTTCAGTTATTTGGGCGACTGTCTCGGCCTTGACCCCCTTGGTGAAATAGTCGATCGTAACGAATAGAAACTTCCTTTGTCCCATAACAAGAGTAAAAGGGCCGAGGATATCCATTCCCCACTTAGCGAAAGGCCAGTCAGATAATATTGGAGTCAAGTGAGTAGAAGGGAGTCTCTGAATATTTGAATGCCATTGACATAAGTCGTAGGCTCGGACAAGGTCATCAGAATCCTTCTGCATAGTTAGCCAGTAATATCCTTGGCATAACACCTTTTAACATAAGGCTCGACCACCAAGATGACTGCCACATATGCCTTCATGAACTTTTCAAAGGGCATAATCAGCTTCTAATGGTCGAAGGCATTTGAGCAATGGCATAGAAAAGGATCGCTTGTATAACTAGTCATCAAGCAGGAGCGGGACACTGCATTTTCAGTCTTCTTGTCTCCTTTTGGTCCACCGGGAGAGATCTTTCTTTGAGATATTTGATAATTGGGTCGAACCAAGATGGCTCGGTCTCAATCTACATTATTTGGTCAGCCTTGTTAATGCTAGATTTATCGAGGACCTCCAAGTGAAACTTTCATTCAAGGTCCATTGAGTCTGTGGTGGCTAGGCGAGATAGAAGGTCGACGTGCATGTTTTTGGTTGTGGGGATCTGAAAAACTTCAAGCTTAGAAAAGCAGAAGGATAAATCACACACCTTTTGAATATACCGAATTATATTTGGTTCTCAAGCTTCAAATTCTCCTTGGACATGACCAGCCACTAACTAAGAGTCGGTGTAAGCATTCAATCTCTTTACTTTCAAGTCGTGGATGATCCAAAGTCCAGCAAGTAGAGCTTCATACTCTGCTTCATTATTAGAGGCTGGAAAGAAGAAACGAATGCCATACTCAAAGGTCACGCCCTTCGGATGGGCGAGAACTAAATTGATGCCAGAACCATTAATGCTGGAGGACCCATCCACATGAAGCAGCCACAAATCTTTGGGCTTCAGTAGTTCAGAAATATATAAAGCGGAACCATACTCTTGTATGGTACATTCAAGGAAAAAATTTGCTAGAATTTGCACTTTGATGACCGGATGAGGTTGATACTGGATATCATGCTCACTCAGCTCAACAGCCCATTTGGTCATTCTTTTCGATACTTCCGAACGATGGATGATTGATTTGATAGGTTGGTTTGTTAAGACTATTACGGCATGTGCTTGAAAGTATAGCCATAACTTTCGGACTGATGATATCAAGGTCAACACCATCTCCTCAATACGAGTGTATCTCATCTCAGCTTCTCGAAGTAATTTGCTGATATAATAGATCGGCTTTTGAATTTTATTTTCTTCTTTGATCAGCATGAACCCAATGGCATTTTTGAGACCGCCAATTATAAGTACAACATCTCCCTGAGCCTCAGGCTACTAAGAAGAGGTAGTAAGCTGAGGTATTTTTAGAGATCCTCAAAGGATTTCTAGCAGTCCGAAGTCCACTAAAAATTTTTGGCTGGCCGAAGTGCCTTAAAGAAGGGCAAACACTTTTCTGTCGTTTGGGCCATGAAGCGATTGAGAGCCGCTATCCTCCCAGTGAGACGCTGCACTTCTTTAACTGATCCTAAAGATGCCATTTGTTGGAGAGCTTGGATTTTCTGGGGGATTGCTTCGATGCCCTGCTGAAAAACCATGAAGCCCAAGAATTTCTTAGAATTAACCCCGAAGGCACATTTGATCGGATTCAGCCTCATTTGGTACTTTCTGAGAGTCACGAAGCTCTTCCTGAGGTCATCAATGTACTGGGATGCTTCCTTTCTTTTAACCAGCATGTCATCAACATAAACCTTCATATTTTGGTCAATATGTTCTTTGAAAACTTTATTAACCAATCTTTGGTAGGTTGCTCCTGCATTTTTTTAAACCAAAAGCATGACTCGATAGCAGTAAATACCTCAGTCAGTAATGAAGGCAATCTTTTCTTCATATTTAGGTGACATCCAAATTTGATTGCAGCTCGAGTAAGCATCCATGAAGGTCAGCATCTAGTGGCCCGAGGTAGCATCCACAAGCTGATCAATCCTGGATAGAGAAAAACTATCCTTCGGACAAGCCTTGTTGAGGTTTGTAAAGTCGATGAATCCTCCATTTGCTATTTGACTTCTTCATCATGACAACATTTGCTAGCCAATCAGAATAATTTACTTTTCGGATGAAGTTAGCTTTGATGAGCTTGTTAACCTTCTCTTCAATGGCCTTCTAACACTCGAGGGCAAGCTTCTTTTCTTCTGTTTAATTGGCCGAAACATTTCATCCACATTAAGGTGATGAACGAGGACATCTGGGCTGATTCTCGGCATATCTGAAGTAGACCAAGCAAAGATGTCAGTTTCTTCAAAGAAACTCGATCAAATCTTAACGAGGCTTCACTTTCAATTGTGACCCAATCCTTATGGTTCGGTATGGCCGAGCCTCATCAAGCGTACCTCTTTGAGTTCTTTGACTGGTTCTTCCTTTGCTTAGCAAAGTCCTTCCGAGCATCTAGCCCATCAATCTTGGGCCTTCTAGGCTGAAGATCAACAATGAAATAGTACCGAACCACAACTTAATTTTTCTGAACTATTCCCACTCCCCACTTTGTGGGAAACTTCATGATGAGATGAGGGATGAATATGATAGCCTTAAGGGACATATCTGTCTGGGCCTATCGAGGATTGCATTGTAGGGCGATCGAAGCTTGGTTACTAGAAAGTTTGTATGAATAATGGCTATATTGGACCAAGTGCCTGCTCGAACCACCAACGTAACACTCCTTCGGGAGTAATAGTGATGTCAGTGAACCCTACCAAGATAGAGTCTATGGTTCAAAGATTCTTCATCTGTAATTTCATCCTCACAAAAGCATCAAAGTATAAAACATTAACAGAGCTTTCACTATCAACCAAAATGCGGTGTATATCATAATCGTTCATGTTAAGAAATACAACCAAAGCATCATCGTGTAAATATCGTATCTTCCAAAGGTTCTCATCAGAAAAAGAGAGTTCATTGGTTTGGGCCTTTTTTGATGAATTTTCTTCTTCATCTAGCCTAGCTGGTAAGGAGTCAATCATTGCAATCATGTTGATGTTGCCAATAGTCGGTGGGTTCGGTGGAGGTGGTTGGCGCGGCTCAGGCTAACAGTCTCCTCCATTGTTCAATTCAGGGGCTCTTCTGAATCATTCCAGCCTCCCCAATGGATGAACTGCTCAATCTCATTCTGAAGCTGCCAGTACTCTTCAGTGTCATGCCCATGATCCTGATGAAATTGGCAGTACTTGATCATATCTCTCCGGACTATGTTTTCTCAGAGAGGTGGTGGCCAAAGGATCTGTTTCTTGATCTCCATCAGGATCTACGCCCTTGGTGCAGTTAGCAGAGTATACTGATTAAATCTCTGTGTTGAGCTTTGAGTGTGATCTCTAGACAATGGTAGAGAAGCTCTTTGGTGGCGAGGCGGACTTGCATGGTGAGAGGGTCGGTTCTTCTCCGAGCCTTTAGTCTCCTTTTTCTTAGTTTGTTCGACTTGGGCTGATCTTCTTGATTCTTTGACCCTAGTCCTTGAGAAGTCCCCCTCCTTGGATACTTCACCTGCCAAGGCGAATATGGCCACCTTATGGTTGAGGTGGTCTACCTATAGCATGGTCGTATTGAAGTAGCCATGGTAACTTCTCAAGGACACTCCCTCTCATTGTTTGACCTCGGAGATAAAGTCGGATCTCCTTCGGTTGCAATCACTACTGATGAACTAACTAATAAATAGGCAGCTCAGCTCATCAAAGGAATTGATGGAACCTGGCTTCAAGCTATTAAACCAAGTTCTAATGGATTCTCTAAGAGTGGAGGAAAAGGCTCTACATAGGATCGCCTCCGATGCTCCATGGAACATCATAATGGATCGGAAGCTACTCAGGTGATCATTAGGATCGGTAGATCTGTAGTATGGCTCAATGGTAGGGAGCTTAACATAGAGAGGGATTACTTTCTGTATGATTTCGTCGAGAGGGGATGCCCTACTTTGCCTTCGACTGGGGAGGAGGAGCTTGCTTAATAGTATCCAGCTTTTGACACCACTCCTGACGCACCTCATAGAGTTGTCATTGAACTTTCTCATCACAAGTGGTAGGAGAGATGGAATAAGGGGACCACGGCTGCAACGTTGAGTTATGGTAGAAGTACCCTAGAGAGAGAGATCAAGCTTGCTAAGACCTAGGTGGGCTCAATCCTTCAGCTCTTTGCGGTGCTGGTTTAGGCCCTCTTTGGTTGGGTGTCAAAGATGGCTCGTGACCTCAAGCGGGCTGGGAGAAGAAATCACCGCGAAGAAGGGACGACAACTCCATCAGGGAGTTTGGAGCAGGGGTAGTTGGATGAAAAACTCTATGGAGCTCTTGTACCAGCTGTGCCAGAGTTTGAACTTGTTGGACCAGCATAATAAACTGGTCCTGGGTGACTACGGTCGTCGGTGGCGAGGGAGTCTCGACCGATGGCGACTGCAGACGTGCCATGTTGTTGGTAGGATCAGACCTCTAGGAGGTGGTCTGATCCTGTGCATCCAAAGTTTCTCTCCTTTGATTGGCCATTGAAGTGTTGTTCTTCTGGTTTCAAGCCTTGTCTCCTTGATCATAAGTTTATGGGACTTGAGGCCCTTCCTCTAGCGCCAATCTGTTAATGTAAAAATTTATTCTTCGACTCGGGTATGGCCCACCTCTAGATTTGGATGTTAATCTTCCATCTGGGTGAACCTGCAAGACAGTCCTCATGAAGAAAATTTGGGGTGGCCCCTACGGAAGACCCTCCGATGCCCAAGTCAGTGAAGATTCATAGTAAGCAAATATGAGGAGAAGGCTCTCATAGAAGAGTCCCTCAAGAATGGCTTCTCTAGAGCTAAAAAACTCTGCTTGAGCTCCAATGGATTCTCAATGAAAGAGTGTTCGTACCTAAAGAAATTTTAGGATAAGTTTTTATAAACGGCTGGAATGATGGTGGACAGTTGCCTAACTTCTTGAATGTGCCTCAGGAATTAGAAACCATCATGATTCGAATCTGATTCGAATCAAGTTAGTTACGAGGCCGATAGGATTTGAATCCCGTTTTTATAAGGATCGATGGCCAAGGAAGCTAATTTGTGCTTTAAGATTAGGTTACACGGTTATTTTTGGATAATATGTCATATTTGGCTTTATTCCCTTTCTAAAGATGTTGGGAGCCACTGCGATCGGAATTTCATCAAATAATCAGGGATTTGATTTTATGTTAATTACGGTCGGAGGATCATACTCGGCTCCTAGTCCCTATTTTGGGAAGATTATTCTTGGTATTGCCGAGGCATGAAAAGGCTCGGTCCTGCCAAGGTATAGAGGTAGCTCGGTCCTGCCGAGGTATGAAAATAGTTTGGAATCATCGAAGCTTGAACCTGCCAAGGTATGAAAATTTTGTCTTCTTCTGAACATGATATCTAGTAGGCAAAAATTGGAAATGATCCTAACCTTTTTGTCACATGCACGGATATTAACACAATGATAATTTTACTCCTTATTAGAAAGATATAGAGGATGGTGTTTTTTTTGGCATTATCGAGGCCGAGGATGAGGATCCGAGCCTCTTGGTTGTTGAAGAGGGAAGAGAGCATCTGAGAGAAAAGGATGCCCATGGCAGTGGCTGTAGATCGATGGATCCAAGGGCTCAGATTCCCCTAGAGTCAATCAAGATCATGGAGCAGAACCTTATTCCCTGAGATCAAGAAGCATTGGAGAGGAAGAGATCTGAGGGTAAAGTGGGATATGGGGAATTTCAAGGGCTTTGGGGAGGGAAGGCGATTAGGGATCAGAGAAGAACGAAAGGGGTTGAACGGATGACTGGCGGTGGTGTCCCTCTTTGCTTTGTATTTATTATGAGTTGGCCAAAGTAAAAGGAGGAGCACAGATGGTAGGGAAAGGAAGAAGATAGCTAGGGCTTGCCTAGAGGAGTAGTGGAAGAGGGGTCCGATGCTGATGCTATATAGCGTCGTTAAACGGCCTCATTACTTCATGTTCCAAGAAAAAAAGAGTTGCAATCCAGCCATTTTTTTTATAGTGTCAGGCTGCACTCACATACCAAATCCTACTTAACTACTATAACACATTTTTTTAAGCAATGAATACAACTTCATCTATAGTTTTAAAACCCCCGAGTTCCAAAACTACGACATGGCAACAAATTATGTATATACTCCTTTATCTAAAGTATGCTTTGATCAATATAATTTTTATTTAAATAACCCAGGGGTTCTACTATTCAAGATGGCCTAAGACAGTTAAGCAAAAGGCCGAACCGTCTTTATCTCATGCTGGATTAGTAAGGCCTCCTCCTCGGTGCTTAGGGGCTCAAAAATCCCTAGTTCGAATCAATCAATCCCTCTAACCTCAAGGTCAGCATAGTAAGCCACTCGATGGAGCCCAAGACATCGAACTCCTTAAGGTCGATTCCTTAAAGGATGAGGAGAGAGAGGATGACCTGTAGGACTATTTAGGGGCATCCAAGATGTTGCCCCGATGTAGCAACCCAAGAGGGTGGGGTGATTTGGGTATTTAAAAATAGTTGCGCAGATATGTGCTTATGACTAATCAAAATTTAATCGGCAGCGGTGTAGTATGTGAACACAATAATATCACAGAAATTATGCAAGCAATCACAAACACAAAAGGTTTATAGTGGTTCGGTGCCAAACCCAACACCTACATCCACTCCCCAAAAATCCTTTGGGAATTTCACTCCAATCATAACAAACGATTACAACCTCTAGCCTTCCCCGGCTAGCCCTCTTGTTTATACGGCACAAGACAGCCAAACCCCTAGCCTTTTCCGGCTAGTCCTCTTATTTCACGGCACAAGACAGCCAAACCCCTAGCCTTACCCGGCTAGTCCTCTTATTTTATGGTACAAGGAAGCCAACCCCTAGCCTTACCCAGCTAATCCTCTTGTTTATGGCACAAGGAAGCCTTACAACAAGAATATCAAGGTTTAAGTACAAGAAGCTCCTAAAATGAGCAAATAAAACAATGAAAGATCACTTTACAGATTCGGAGCTTTTGGCTTCTTCTTTGGGATGAAGCTTTGAGGAATGAACGAAGCCTTCTTGTGGTTGTTGGAGATTTGGATGATGCCTTCAATAAATTTGAAACTCCTCTTTGTAAGCTCTTGAATGCACCGGATCTCTTCTTTAAATGTTATCAACCACATGAATCAACACTCCAATAACTCTTGTAATGATTCACAAATGAAAGCTCAACACTAACTTCTCACAAGGATTTTCAATAAGATTTTCACACGATTTTCTCCTCTATTTTATCCTCTTTTCAATCCTCTTAATATCAGCTATTTAAAGCATTCCAACATCAAAATATCCGTTAGACTCAATTGGAATAAATGAAAAGTAAAACGGGAAGAAAAATATAACCATTGTAAAATGTTTCCCTTGAGCATTGAATGCACTGAATCCATTTGAAGAAGGAAGATCTCTGCCAAAATCCAAAAGATCAAAAGTTAGTATAGCTAAAAAGAAATCAATTAAAGAGAGAGAGAGAGAAAGAGAGAAAGCATGCCTAAATAACAAAGAGGTAGCTGACTGGAGTTAATTCCAGGTAGCTGGCAATCTTGAAGATGCTCGGGCAGGATGAAGAATAAATCCACAAGCTAGCTAAGCAGCTAGCTAATTTGAAATCTCACGGCAATAGGGAAAGGTATCAGCCACAAAAGATAAGGTAGTTAGCTATCTAGCTAACTAACCAAAAAGGTCTTACAGCATGAAGCTTGTCCTAGGGAAGAGTAGCTAACTCCTTAGCTAGCTCACCACAAAGTCAAACGGCCAGGAGATCAAGGCAAGAAACACTAACTAGCTCTCTAGCTAGCTAAGGCAAAAAGTCCACGGCTTGATATTGATCCCATGAGAAGGTAGTTAGCTCTCTGGCTAACTATGGCAAAAGCTAGTTAGCTCTCTAGCTAACTAACCACAAATTCATACGGCCTGAGTCCTTTCCAAGGAACAATAGTTAGCTCTCTAGCTAACTAGGCCAAAAAGTAGTTAGCTCTCTAGCTAGCCAAGCAAAAGTAGTTAGCTCTCTAGCTAACCAAGCAAAAAGTAGTTAGCTCTCTAGCTAACTATCCAAGAATCCAACGTTCATGAACAAAGGGGCCTCAGAAAGTAGTTAGCTCTCTAGCTAACTCAACTATTCATCCACATGGCTTAAAGAGAGAGGTAGTTAGCTCCTTAGCTAACCCCTTTGTTCATCCTCACGGCTTGGAGAAGTCCTGCAAGAAATAGTTAACTAACAATAAAAAGTAGTTAGCTCCCAAAGAAAATTAGTTAACTAATAAGGCATTCTAGCTAGCTAAGAGAGACAACCAGCTAGCTCCCCAGTTAACTAAAAATAAGTATGGTTCGGCCAACACTGTAACAGGGAAAAGTAGTTAGCTAACAACACATTTCAGCTAGCTAAGAGAAGGAGATAGCTAGCTAACCAGCTAACTAACAAGGTAAGAGTAAAGTAGCTAACTAGAGAGGAAACTCAGTTAGCTAAGAAGGAGGCCAAGCTAGCTAACCAGTTAATTGTTTCACAAATCCATACGGTTTTAAGAATTACAAAAATGCCATTAACATCTTTCAATGGGATTTACAGGAATATCCTGACAGCATTTAGTGGGATTTACAGGATTGCCATGCAATGCTTTGAAAAATTTTTTACATGATAAATCATCAAATATAGATTTAGTATTTTGAGAAATAAATGATCAAACATTGAAGAACCATGATAAAACATTTGAGCTTGAAGAAAAACATTTGGAATACAATTCATTGGCTCATTTAAAATTGTTTTTCATACTATAAGAAACAATACAAGAGTTCATGCAAAGGTAGTTTTAGTCATTTATAAAACAAATATTTTGTGATACCTTTGAAGCAAAAGTCCATTTGAAAAATTCATTTGCCCTTTTCAAAACATTTGGACTTGCAAAAATATAATCACATTACCTTCATTTTACCTTTGTAATACCTTTCTTTTGATATGTAGAGTAATCCAATTTGGAGTAACATCATCTTGATGATTCACCTGAAATTTGTTTAACTTAACAACATGATCATTAGTATCATTCTTAATTATTTTGTGATCATCAAAATCAATATGAGGTCAACAATCTTTCCCTTTTTGATGATGACAAAACTATTAAGCATACAAAAGAAATATATAAAATTTTCTTTCCTTTTAATGTATATGCTTTTCTCATTACGTGCTATTCTCTCCCATGAATGTTCCATGAATATAATGTATTCTAATCTCTCCCATAAATGTAAATGAAGTGTATGCTATTCTCTCCCCCTTTTGTCATTAATCAAAAAGAGATGAAAGAATGTGCACAATTAAGCATTCATAAAAAATATTAAGCATTCATAATGCATTAAAAGGCATAAGTACATAATACAAACTATTAAGTTCATGGCTTGATCATATAAGACATAATTTCAACCATACAACAAAGATACATCAAAGTTCATCAAGGTTCATAATCTCAAATCATAAAAATAACATATATCAAGGTTCAAATACGTCAAGGTCCAATATATTAAAGTTCACAACAAAGTTTATATTAAAAATTTCTAATCTTCAATAGTAACAATAAGATACAAAATATTAATCATTTAATAACAATCATTATTTATAACCCAATTGATACCAATTTAAAAAACTTCGAATGTAGGATCAAAAATTACTTTTTCATATTGGAGCAAGGTGGCAGTTTTATAGTTTGATATACATTCAAATCATTGCCACATATAAGAGCTGATACCACATTCATACATCAAAGCACTTAACAGTAAGATATTTGATATTCAATACATCATAGTGCTTAATGCATCAAAGTATCTGTTGCCCAGATGTAGTAACCCAAGAGGGGGTGAATTGGGTTATTTAAAATAATTTAATAGCTATGCAGATATGTGCTTTTAACCCTAATTTGATTTGCAGCGGTGAAGTGGAGTGCACAGAAAAATATCAGCAGAAAAGCGAGCAATCACAAACACACAGAAGTTTATAGTGGTTCGGTGCCAAACTCAGTACTTACATCCACTCCCCAAAACCTTTGAGAAATCCACTAATCGTATCACAACGATTACAACCTCTAGCCGAACCAGGCTAGCCTTCTTGTTTATACGGCATAAGGTAGCCAAAAACCCCTAGCCAAACTAGGCTAGTCCTCTTGTTTCACGGCACAAGGAAGCCAAAACCCCTAGCCAAACCTAGGCTAGTCCTCTTGTTTAAATGCACAAGGAAGCCAAAAACAAACCAGGTTTACTAACCCTTCTAATCCCAGCTATTTAAACCATCTAACAAGAAAATATCCGTAGGTACATAAGAAATAAATAAAATAATAACGGGAAGAAAATATAACCGTTAAACATGTTTCCCTTAAGCATTGAATGCAGATCTCCATTTGAGGAAGGATGAGTACTGTTAAAATTCAAAATCAAAAGTTAAATATAGCTTGAAATAGCAATAGAGAAAGAGAGAGACAAGAAAGAGCTCTCATAAAAGCTTAGGCGGTGGTGGATTAAAAAAAAAGAAGCTCCAGGTAGCTGAGAATATGAAACCCATCGTCCAAGAGTGAAGCAAGGGACTTCAGCTAGCTAATCAGTTAGCTAACCAGAGAGACCAAAAACAAATAAGATGTCCATAGGTATCTCTTCAGTTAGCTAGAAGGTTGCTAGTTAGCTCTCCAGCTAACTCACAACAATAAGCAACGGCCAGCAAGGTAAAAAGCTGAATACTTAGAACTAGGTAGCTAACTAAGCAACGGTCAGTTAGCTCTTTAGTTAACTATCAGAAAAAGCAACGGCAGAGGAAAAGTTTCATGCATCCATAGTTAGCTCTCCAGCTAACTGAATTTGAATCCCTCTCGGCTGCAGGAGAAAGAATAAAACAGTTAGTTAGCTGAATAGTTAACTGAATGAAACGTCAGTTAGCTAAAAGGTTTCTCAGCTAGCTCCATAGATAGCTAAACAGTTAACTAAGTAGACGCCAGCTAGCTAAAAGGAGTTGCAGTTAGCTAACAAGACATCCAGCCAGCTAGCTAAAATTTGAGGGTGTTCGGCCAATGCACTGTGACGAGCGAATTAATTAGCTGAAGGAATTCCAGCTAGCTAACAAGCTAGCTCACCAGTTAACTAAAAGAAAATGACGTTCGGTCAGGCACCTGAAACAAATTTCTTAGTTAGCTGAAAGAGCTCCAGCTAGCTAACAAACTAACTCACCAGCTAGCTAAAAAAGGAGGACGTTCGGTCAGGCACCTGAGTCAAGTTTCTTAGTTAGCTGAAAGAGCTCCAGCTAGCTAACAAACTAACTCACCAGCTAGCTAAAAAAGGAGGACATTC
Organism: Calamus simplicifolius; assembly: GCA_900491605.1. Classification (NCBI taxonomy): domain Eukaryota; kingdom Viridiplantae; phylum Streptophyta; class Magnoliopsida; order Arecales; family Arecaceae; genus Calamus; species Calamus simplicifolius. The sequence goes on along the minus strand of UESW01002530.1, from coordinate 13,960 downwards.
GGCCAGACACCTGAGACAAGCATTTTAGTTAGCTGAAGAAACTGCAGCTAGCTAACAAGTTATCTAAGCAGCTAGCTAAAATGCAAGATCGTTCGGTCCAAACACTGTGAAAATTTCCCAGCTAGCTGAAAGTTGTGCCAGTTAGCTAAATAGAATAACAAGCTATCTAACAGTTAACTCCAAGGCTAATAATCATATTCAGAGCAAATTAAATGAAGTACTTTCTTACCAGTCGATTTTGCATGAAGATACTTACTTGCAAGGCGACCGAACTTCCCTGTATCAATCTTAGAATTGCTTAATTTATTTTGTAATCATCAAAATCAATCTGGGGTCAACAATCTCCCCCTTTTTGATGATGACAAAACCTTTAAGCAAATAAAGAGCAAGTGTATATGGAAGTTTAATAAGTAAACAGGAGTATCAGAAAACATTAATTTCTCCCCCTATCAAATAAATAAGTGAAATCTTTTTTTTTCTCCCCCTGAATATATGGAGTTACTATTTTACTCCATTTCTTAATGTATGCAAGCAATATTCTTCTCCCCTTTTTGTCATTAATCAAAAAGAAGTTTGAAGAGTCTTGCAATAACTTTAAGCATAACAGATCAAGGAGATGTTAACATTCATTACATAATTAAAGCAGTCATGCATATTAGCACAAGATAGTAGATATTACATGTCATTGTTTTAAGTCATAAAGTATAAACATAAACAAGCATAACAAGTTTGTTCAAATACTACAAAACATATAAGTTAAGTACAATCATTTGTCGTCATCATATGAAGAAATATGCACGAAGGAAACTTTGTCTTGTGTGAAGATTGAGTCTTGATGGAGGATGGCCATGAAAGTGGAGAGAAAAGGTGCGGATGAGAAAACAAAGCATCAGGCGCAGAGGCGGCAGAACAAGTGATGAGAGTCTCCATGAGTTGACTCAGCCTAGAGAGGGTTGCAGTCCAATGATCAACAGCGTTTGCTGCATCCCGGTCTGGGTCGGCTCGATCTCATTTGATATTCTACCCACTCAGCCTTAGTCTCGAAGTTTTCAAGCTTGCTTTTAAGTAAATTTATCTCCTTCAGAATCCGTTCCATGACAGATTCATTGTGGTGAAAAACTCTCCCATTAAGAATGTTCACATGATGAACAAGCCTTTCAAGAATGAGTTTAAAATAAGACATGTTCTCAAAAACAGAAGAAATATATGGTACAAGAGTCTGATCATTGACGAAAGAAGCACTGTCACCAGAGCTTCGACTAGAAGTAGCAAGGGTCAATTCATTGATAATATGATGGAGTTGATCATCACATAATCTGACAGTTAGAAAAGGAGCAGCAGCAGGGTGTCATTGCGAAAAGACGATCCAGAAAAATTGATTTCAGGTGGATCAGGTAGAAAAGGATTTTGGTCAGCTGTCATAGCAGCAAGATACGGATTGGGTTGGCTGAAGTCATAAGTGAAAAATTTTTGAGGGAAACAGGCAGGTTGATTCATAGTAGGTGGTGGCATACTAGATTGTCTTGTTCTAGATCTAACTTTTAACCAAATGCCATCTCTATTAGCAAAATCCATACGGTGCAGTGAATGAGCATTAAAAACGTTAGAGTGACGTAATGCCACTTGTTGGCCCAGATGGCAACCCAAGAGGGGGGGTGAATTGGGTTCTTAAAAATTTAAGACTTTTGAAATGTTTTTAAGATGTGCAAGTGAGAAATTAAGCAAAACAAAACAGAATAAAGAAGAGAGAGAGAGAGAGAAATGAGCACGGCAAACACAAGGTTTTATAGTGGTTCGGTGCAACCAGCACCTACGTCCACTCCCAAGATTCACTTGGGTCCACACTATAATCTCCCTAGATTACAGCCGAGTTGTTTTACAAGCTCACAACTCAAACTTGTTGTTTTCCCGGGATCACAACGAACCCAGCCGGTTTTACACGGGCTTACCAGCACAAAACCCAACTCGTTGTTTTTAACGGGATCACAACGAACCCAACACGTAAGCTATCCCAAGCTTACAACGAGGTACAACTACCTCCACTGATTCAATCCACTGATTGAATCAGTACACAAGAAAATAAATAAGAGTTTAAATACAAGCAGCTCCTCTTGAGCAGAATAATCAAAATAAAGCTTAGGTTTAGAAAAGCCTGATTAATAAGCTTGAATGCAGGCTTGGCTTCTTTGCTTCTCTTCTCCAACTCCTTTGAAGTGTGGAATCAGGCCTCAGCACAGATTCTCCTAGCTTTGGGGCTTTTGGATGTTGGTTGAAGCTTTTCTTCTTTTTCTTCTAGGTTGGAAGATCTTGATTTGCTCTTGGTTGCTTTGGGATCTCCTCTTGAACTTTTGTAGATTGTAGATCTGGAGCACACGAATCTCTCTCTTTGATTTCACTCCTTTTGAATCTCTTTTCTTGACTCAAATGATTTTTCCAATGAAGCTCTGTTTTTCCCTCTTTTTGAAAGATTTTCTCTCTTTCTCTCTTTGATTTGAAAAGAGCTCCTCTATTTATAGATTCTGCAAAATATATCCGTTAGAAACACAGAAATATAGCCGTTATTGAAAATATTACCGTTGGGGCTGACGTGTCATCGTGAAAAATCGCGCCCAGAATTTCGGAGTCGACTCGAGCACTGTGGGAGTCGGCTCGAAGTCGATTACTAAAAATAGAAACATTTTAAACGTTAGAGGGTCGACTCGCGAAGAACCAAAGTGTCGGCTCCCGACAGTCGGGGGTCGACTCGAAGAAAATGGGGAGTCGACTCGAGAAGCGCTCAAAAAACATGCTTTCTGTTGTTTGAGCGGAGTCGGCTCGCACAGTCCAGGAGTCGGCTCGCACAGAGTCAGGGGTCGACTCTTGAAATCCAAGGGTCGACTCGAGAAAATCAGAAATCTCTGTTACTTACTGGAGTCGACTCTGAAACTCTAGAGTCGGCTCCGGAACGTATCAAAAATCAGAAATTTTCTTGATTGACTTTGAAATTCGTCCAGAATAATTTTAAATGATATTTTGACTTGAATACAATAAATATGACATTAAGCATGAATTCAAGACATGTTTCAAGAAATCATTGATTGAAATATAACATGTAAAAATTCCTTTTTGAAATCTTAAATATAGAGCTTGAAACTTCTTTTTCAAATTGATTCAAAACTCAGTGAATTTAAACATTGAGAGTCCATTGCTTTCATTTTGAATAAGCTCAAGGTTTTTGATAAATAAACTCATTATTTCCTTTAAAATACTCATGGCTTTTGGAAATCATCAAAATCAATAAAGTTGGGGTAATTAAATAATTACAATCTCCCAAATTTCTCAACAATCTCCCCCTTTTTGATGATGACAAAAACATTGAGTATATGCATGTTTGTATTGAAAAATTTTCTGATACCAAAATCAATTTTTATGTTCATTGAGAGGCTCCCCCTAAATGAGATAGCTCCCCCTATGAAACTCAATTTTGTAATTCATTCAAAATTTTCAATTGTTAAGTTCAAGCAAATAATTTTTCCTTTTTAAATTTTAAGCATAATGATAACCAAATTTTAACTCTCCTCCTTTAATATTCAAATTATCTCTCCCTCTTTCAAATTTAAAATTTGATTGCATTGAAAGTATATTGAAAGCATATATTTAATTGAAAGCATATACGATTAAATAAAATCTCTCCCCCTTTTTTGTAATCAACAAAAAGGTTAGGATAAAGTCATTGCATCAAGAATGTATTAAGGGTTTTCAAGTTTTCCATATAATCATTAAACTTCTCAACCATTTATCAAATTGTATCAACTTCATTGTATCAAATTCATTATATCAAATTCAAATACAAGCTTCATAAGTAAATTTCTTTCATTGCATTGCTAATTCAAGATCAAATCAAGCATCCAATACATTAAAGAAATTGCTTAGACAAAAGTTAAAATATTCATTGCATCAAAATGAGATTACAAAGTGAACTTCATTACATCAAAATATCTAATACATCAAAATAAGATTACATTACATTGAAATTCTTCTAGTAATCCTATTCAAATGATCAACTATCTGCTTCATTCCTTCACATTGTAGTTTAACATAATCTTTAAGCTTATTATCTACAAAAGTACAAGCAGTCAAATCTTATCCTGAAGCTCGGCGTTGCACTGGGAATAGGTCTCTGAGTCACCACAGATATCCTTAAGCTCTCCAAAAATATTCTTCAAGTCTTCACTTAAGGAGCTGGTGGATGAACTAAGAGTAGATTCAATAGATGCAACCCGATCACTAAGTGAATACAAAGCTTCTTTCAAATTCATAAACTTTTCATCAAATTCATTTTTCAATCTATTTTCATGCTCACTAATCTCAGATTTGAATAAGGATCTAAGCTGATCTAACTGAACATCAGAAAAGCTAACAGATGATAAAGTAGATGTCTGAGCTGGAGCAGGAACAGGAACAGGAACAGGGGCAGGAGCTGGAACAGAATCTGGAACAGAAGAGCTCTGAGGAGGCTCAGGTGAAGAATGTCTCACAGAAGGTCTGGGGGCCTCAGCATCCATAGCTCTGTCCTCTGCAATATTCTTCCTCTCCCATCTTCCATTCCTCTTAACAAAACCCATTCGATGAATAGTAGCCAAAGAGTAATAATCAGTATGCCTTAATTCCTTCTTTGGCTCACTATCACCAAATGCAATCCCTTGGCTTTGAAATAACTTCGTTAGAACCATGCCATAGGGCAAACTTGACTTCTTCTTCCCTCCACAATCAGCATGTACCAAATGATCATCCGAGGCAAATTAATAGGCTTCCCAGAAACAGCATCCATAATAAAATATCTCTCTCAGATACATAATCAAATCTGCCAGTCTTGGGAAACAAACCCTACTGCAGATATTGTGAAGTAACCTCAGCTCCAAAGGCAATTGATTTGCAAAACTTCTTCAAAACCCTCAAAATTTCTGTTCAATAATCTTGTGAGGGCAGGCGATCTATCCTCTGGGGCATAGTGGATGGTCCAGATAGGGGTAAATCTAACAGTCTAGATAGAATAGTGGCAGTGATATTCAGTCCAATGCCTCTCACTACGCTAACTAATCCATCATCACCTCTAGTCAAATTTGAGTAAAATTCCTTAACTAATGCAGGATACGTGGGACAATCCAGTGAACACATTTTCTCAAGTCCCATCTCAATCAACTGTCTCCCAATTATAAAACCTTCATTCTCAAATAACTCAAAATCACCTTTCTACCGGTTGTAACAACTCTACTGGCAAGGTGATCTACCTGAAGAGTGGTAGCTGGAACAGGAGAACCACTCGGAGAAGGGTAGAAGACGAATCCGGAGACGGCTCGCGGACGGGTCGTCGAACGGTCCGTTTCCTCTTCAATCCGGCGCCACTACTGCTAGCTCCACGGGTTTTAGGTGCCATAGATCTAGATGGAGTGAATAATCAGAGGTTTTTGGAGGTTTTGGAGGGTTTGGGAAAGCTTTGGAAAGATTTGGAATGATTAGAAATGATTGAAATGTCCGTGGGGTCGACTCGTGCCCTAGATAATCAACCTGGGACCACGTCGAGTCGACTCGCGCAAAGCGTGGAGTCGGCTCCCGAGTAGTCACAGAGCACGGACCCGAAATCGAGTCGACTCGCGCAGAGCGGGGGTCGGCTCCCGAGTTTCAACAGAAACAGGGGTCGACTCCGATACTGTCCGAGTCGGCTCCGAGACCATTTCAGAGAAAAAAATAAAGATTCAGAGAATCTGAAATGAGTCCGGAATTTGATCTTTGAGTATGATTAAAAATCATGGATTTTGAGAGATCAAATTGATATGAGTTCTAGATAAAATTTCCTTAAGATTTTGAGAAATTGAAAGAACTCTAGATACATTTCCTTAGGGGTTTCAAAATCTATTCCAAAGGATCACAAATCCCTAATTCTCCTCTAAGATAACAAAATCTTTCTTCGCTTAAAGGTTTTGTAAAAATATCAGCTAATTGTTCTTCAGTGTTAACATATTCAAGACAAATTTCTTCATTAGTTACATGTTCTCTTATAAAGTGATATCTAATTTCTATGTGTTTTGTCCTTGAATGTTGAATTGGATTTTTAGTTAAATTGATTGCGCTTGTATTATCACATTTTATGGGTGTCTTATTAAGTGTGATACCATAGTCTTCAAGTTGTCGCTTAATCCATAGGATTTGCGCACAGCAACTTCCAGCCGCTACATATTCAGCTTCAGTAGTTGATAATGCAACTGAATTTTGCTTTTTGCTAAACCATGAGATTAAGTTACTTCCTAAGAATTGGCATGCACCACTTGTGCTTTTTCTATCTAACTTACATCCAGCATAATCAGAATCAGTGTATGCAATTAGATTTAATGTGGAGTCTCTAGAATACCATAAACCTACATTTTTTGTTCCATTACATATCTTAGTATTCTTTTAACAGCTATTAAATGTGATTCTTTAGGTTCTGATTGAAATCTAGCACATAAACATACAGCAAACATAATATCTGGTCTACTTGCAGTTAAATAAAGAAGGGATCCGATATACCTCGATAATATTTTGATCAACCTTCTTACCTTCTTCATCTTTGTCCAGCTTGCATGAAGGACTCATTGGTGTTCCGAGGGGTTTCATTGATTCCATACCAAACTTCTTTAGGATTTCTCTTGTGTATTTTGTTTGGTTGATGAAGATTCCCTCTTTGCTTTGTTTGATTTGGAGTCCAAGGAAGAAGTTGAGTTCTCCCATCATGCTCATTTCAAATTCGCCCTGCATTAACTTGGCAAATCTTGACATAGAATATTGTTAGTAGCACCAAAAATAATGTCATCAACGTATATTTGTACTACAAGTAAATCTTTACTTTTTCTTTTCAAAAATAATGTTTTATCTACATTTCCTCTTGTGAAATCATTTTCAATTAAAAATTTACTTAGCCTATCATACCAAGCTCTAGGTGCTTGTTTCAAACCATATAAAGCTTTGTGCAATTTAAAGACGTGATTTGAAAATTCGTGATCTTCAAAACCTGGTGGTTGTTCAACATAAACTTCTTCATTTATAAAACCATTTAAAAATGCGCTTTTAACATCCATTTGAAATAAGTTAAAATTCATATGACATGCAAATGCAAGTAAAAGTCTAATGGCTTCTAATCTAGCTACTGGTGCAAAGGTTTCATCAAAATCAATACCTTCCTCTTGATTATATCCTTTTGCAACTAATCTAGCTTTGTTTCTAATTACTATGCCATTTTCATCTAGTTTATTTCTAAACCATTTTGATCCTATTACTGAATGATTTTTAGGTCTTTCAACTAAAGTCCATACATTATTTCTAGTAATTGATTTAATTCTTCTTGCATTGCTAACATCCAATTATTATCTTTTTCAGCTTCTTCAATAGTTTTAGGTTCAATTTGTGATACAAATGCAAGATGATTACTAATATTTCTCATATATGATCTAGTTCTTATTCCTTGAGATGGATCACCTATAATCAATTCCTTGGATGACTATAGCATATCTCCAGTCTCTTGGAAGATCTATATCATTATGATCAATATTAATCATCATCCTTATGTGAATCATCATCTTTAGCTTCTTGTTCATGATCTGAAGATACTTCAATATTAAGTTTTTCAAGATCTTTTTCAATTATGTTTGTATCTTCCTCATCATCAAGCTTTTCAGAACTAGATGCTAAAGACTCATCGAAAACTATATGAATGGATTCTTCAACTACTAAGGTTTTCTTGTTAAATACTCTATAAGCTTTACTAGTTGTTGAATATCCTAAAAAGATTCCTTCATCAGATTTAGCATCAAATTTTCCTAAATTGTTTTTACCATTATTATGAATAAAACATTTACATCCAAATGCATGAAAGTATTTTATATTGGGTTTTCTTTCATTCCATAATTCATAAGGTGTTTTCTTTAAGATTGGTCTTATTAGGGCTCGATTTAAGATGTAGCATGCTGTGTTAATAGCTTCCGCCCAAAAGTACTTTGGTAGGTTACTTTCGCATAGCATGGTACGGGCCATGTCTTCTAGAGTCCTATTTTTCCTTTCAACTACACCATTTTGCTGTGGAGTCCTAGGGGCTGAAAAATTATGATTAATACCATTTTCAGTGCAGAAACTTTCAAATAAGTGATTTTCAAATTCAGTTCCATGATCACTTCTTAGAGATACTATGGTAGTGTTTTTCTCATTTGTGACTTTCTTGAAGAATTTCAGGAATATCGAGAAAGTCTCATCTTTGTGAGCTAAAAACAGTACCCAAGTATATCTAGAATAATCATCTACAATCACTAGACCATATTTCTTTCCTCCTAGACTTGTGGTTCTAGTTGGTCCAAAAAGGTCCATGTGAAGTAGCTCTAATGGCCTAGAAGTTGAAACAACATTTTTAGATTTGAAAGAACTTCTTGTTTGTTTTCCAAATTGACATGCATCACATATTTTGTTGTTTTCAAAATCTAGTTTAGGTAAGCCTTTAACTAAATCCATTTTAATTAATTTTGAAATAAGGTGTGTGCTTGCATGACCTAATCTACGATGCCACAACCAACTAATTTCATTTATGTTAGCATTGTCAGCAATCAAGCAATGATCACTCAAAGATAATTTTTCTAGATCAACCAAGTAAACATTGCCATGTCTATAACCAGTAAATACAATGCTATTATCAATAGAATTAGTTACAGTGCATATTGAAGATTTAAATGAAACATTAAAGTTTTTATCACATAATTGGCTTATACTAATTAGATTATGCTTCAAACCATCAACATAAAGTACATTATCAATAAATGTAGATGGAGTTATACGAACTTTACCAAGGCCCATAATTTGACCTTTACCATTATCGCCAAACGTAACAACTCCACCTTTCTTTTCTTCCAGGGTGATGAATTCATCTTTGTCACCCGTCATATGTCTTGAGCAGCCACTATCAAGGTACCACTTTTTTTTGATCTTTTGGCTACAAGACATTCCTGCAACATAATTTAAACTTTATGTTTAGGTACCCAAGCTTTCTTGGGTCCTTCATGGTTAGTAGCAATAAAAATTGTTCCTTTCGGAACCCAAATTTTCTTTCCTTTAGTGTTTAATTTTTCATTATTACTTATTGTTTTGCACTCAAAAGATTTATGTCCTTTTTGATTACATTTAAAACAAGTAATATTACTTTGGTTAGCTTTTACAAAAATATTTTTCAATGATTTTTGTTTTCTAAATGTGTTATACCCTAAACCTGCTTTGTCAAAAACTGCTTTTTGACTATCTAAAATCATATTTAGTTTAGTTGAGCTTAGAGTAAATTTCTCAACAATGTCTTTATACTTTTTAACATCTTTCTTTAGAAAATCATTTTCATTAGAGATTGATTCTTTCTCTTTAATTAGATTTTCATTCTCAGATTTAATCAAATCAATCTTATGAGCAAAATCATTCTTTTCATTAAAAAGTGTTTCCTTTTTATCTTTTAAATCTTTAACTACAAGATTTAACTCATTTTTCTCATTAATTAAATTTAAGTTTTCAGTTTTCAAAGATTTGTGTTTCTTTTTCAAAGCCTTGAAATCAATCATCAATTCATTAAATGCTTCAAACATTTCATCAAAAGTAAATTCATCATCGGGGGTTTCGGTACTTACCTCTTCGTTGTCGTCCGCCATGAAGCAAACATTTGCAACTTCTTTTTGTTCTTCTTCTTCGGAAGAAGACTCTTCACTGTCAGTCCAAGTTGCCATGTAGGCCTTTTTCTTTTTCTTATAGGCCTTCTTAAGTAAAGGACAGTCATATCTAAAATGCCCTGGCTTTTTACATTCATAACATACTAAGGGCTCTTTCTCTTTTCCTTGTCCTTTTCCTTTTTCTTATCCTTTTCTTTTTCTCCTTCCATTTTTGATCCAAATCTCTTCTTGTGGAAGGGCCTCCTTCTTTGCATAAATTTCTTGAATTTCCTTGCAAGGAGGGCTGTCTCATCATCATCATCCTCTTCATCATCGCTGCTGCTTCTTCCTTTTGCAGCTTTGAGGGCGATGGTCTTCTTCTTTCTTGACTCATCCTCATTGACATGTTGTTTAACTTGAAGCTCATGAGTCATTAGCGAACCAAGAAGCTCTTCCAATGGTAGGATGTTCAGATCTTTGGCTTCTTGTATGGCTGTCACCTTGGCTTCCCAAGTCCTTGGAAGTGACCTAAGAATTTTGCGAACAAGCTCAGAGTTAGTATATACTTTTCCAAGACTTTTCAAACCATTCACAATATCAGTGAATCTAGTGAACATGCATGTGATGGTTTCATTTTGTTCCATGGTAAATAATTCATATTTATGAACCAAAATATTTATCTTTGATTCTTTTACTTGACTTGTTCCTTCATGTGTTATTTCCAACCTATCCCAAATTTCTTTTGCGGAATTACATGTTGAGATTCGGTTGAATTCATTAGAATCTAAGGAACAATACAAAATGTTAATGGCTTTAGCATTTAATTGTGCCATTCTCCTATCATTATCATTCCAATCCCTTTCGGGCTTAGGAACAATAGTGCCATCAACTACGTGTGTGGGTGTACTAGGTCCATTCATTATTACTCCCCACAATTCATAGTCAGAAGCTTGAATGAATATTCTCATTCTAGCTTTCCAATATGAATAGTTGGTTCCATTAAATAAAGGAGGTCTATTCGTAGAATGACCTTCAGCAAAACATGAACCACTTTGTGTTGCCATAAGGATCTTTAGCCCTTGATCGTGAGATCAAATTCTAAATGAGCACTTGCTCTGATACCAATTGTTGGCCCAGATGGCAACCCAAGAGGGGGGGGTGAATTGGGTTCTTAAAAATTTAAGACTTTTTGAAATGTTTTTAACTCAAGATGTGCAAGTGAGAAAATTAAGCAATGCACAAACAGAATAAAGAAGATAGAGAGAGAGAGAAATGAGCACGGCAAACACAAGATTTTATAGTGGTTCGGTGCAACCAGCACCTACGTCCACTCCCAAGATTCACTTGGGTCCACACTATAATCTCCCTAGATTACAGCCGAGTTGTTTTACAAGCTCACAACTCAAACTTGTTGTTTTTCCGGGATCACAACGAACCCAGCCGGTTTTACACGGGCTTACCAGCACAAAACCCAACTCGTTGTTTTTAACGGGATCACAACGAACCCAACACGTAAGCTATCCCAAGCTTACAACGAGGTACAACTACCTCCACTGATTCAATCCACTGATTGAATCAGTACACAAGAAAATAATAAGAGTTTAAATACAAGCAGCTCCTCTTGAGCAGAATAATCAAAATAAAGCTTAGGTTTAGAAAAGCCTGATTAATAAGCTTGAATGCAGGCTTGGCTTCTTTGCTTCTCTTCTCCAACTCCTTTGAAGTGTGGAATCAGGCCTCAGCACAGATTCTCCTAGCTTTGGGGCTTTTGGATGTTGGTTGAAGCTTTTCTTCTTTTTCTTCTAGGTTGGAAGATCTTGATTTGCTCTTGGTTGCTTTGGGATCTCCTCTTGAACTTTTGATTGTAGATCTGGAGCACACGAATCTCTCTCTTTGATTTCACTCCTTTTGAATCTCTTTTCTTGACTCAAATGATTTTTCCAATGAAGCTCTGTTTTTCCCTCTTTTTTTTTCTTTTCTCTCTTTTCTTTCTTTTGATTTGAAAAGAGCTCCTCTATTTATAGATTCTGCAAAAATATATCCGTTAGAAACACAGAAATATAGCCGTTATTTGAAAATATTACCGTTGGGGCTGACGTGTCGTCGTGAAAAATTGCGCCAGAAATTTCGCGGAGTCGACTCGAGCACTGTGGGAGTCGGCTCGAAGTCGATTACTAAAAATAGAAACATTTAAAACGTTAGAGGGTCGACTCGCGAAGAACCAAAGTGTCGGCTCCTGACAGTCGGGGGTCGACTCGAAGAAAATGGGGAGTCGACTCGAGAAGCGCTCAAAAAACATGCTTTCTGTTGTTTGAGCGGAGTCGGCTCGCACAGTCCAGGAGTCGGCTCGCACAGAGTCAGGGGTCGACTCTTGAAATCCAAGGGTCGACTCGAGAAAATCAGAAATCTCTGTTACTTACTGGAGTCGACTCTGAAACTCTAGAGTCGGCTCCGGAACGTATCAAAAATCAGAAATTTTCTTGATTGACTTTGAAATTCGTCCCAGAATAATTTTAAATGATATTTTGACTTGAATACAATAAATATGACATTAAGCATGAATTCAAGACATGTTTCAAGAAATCATTGATTGAAATATAACATGTAAAAATTCCTTTTTGAAATCTTAAATATAGAGCTTGAAACTTCTTTTTCAAATTGATTCAAAACTCAGTGAATTTAAACATTGAGAGTCCATTGCTTTCATTTTGAATAAGCTCAAGGTTTTTGATAAATAAACTCATTATTTCCTTTAAAATACTCATGGCTTTTGGAAATCATCAAAATCAATAAAGTTGGGGTAATTAAATAATTACAATCTCCCAAATTTCTCAACAATCTCCCCCTTTTTGATGATAACAAAAACATTGAGTATATGCATGTTTGAATTGAAAAAAATTTTGAAACCAAAATCAATTTTTATGTTCATTGAGAGGCTCCCCTAAATGAGATAGCTCCCCCTATGAAACTCAATTTTGTAATTCATTCAAAATTTTCAATTGTTAAGTTCAAGCAAATAATTTTTCCCTTTTTAAATTTTAAGCATAATGATAACCAAATTAAGTTAACTCTCCTCCTTTAATATTCAAATTATCTCTCCCTATTTCAAATTTAAAATTTGATTGCATTGAAAGTATATTGAAAGCATATATTTAATTGAAAGCATATACGATTAAATAAAATCTCTCCCCCTTTTTTGTAATCAACAAAAAGGTTAGGATAAAGTCATTGCATCAAGAATGTATTAAGGGTTTTCAAGTTTTCCATATAATCATTAAACTTCTCAAATTCATTTATCTTCATTGTATCAACTTCATTGTATCAAATTCATTATATCAAATTCAAATACAAGCTTCATAAGTAAATTTCTTTCATTGCATTGCTAATTCAAGATCAAATCAAGCATCCAATACATTAAAGAAATTGCTTAGACAAAAGTTAAAATATTCATTGCATCAAAATGAGATTACAAGTGAACTTCATTACATCAAAATGCTAAGCATCTAATACATCAAAATAAGGATTACATTACATTTAGAATTCTTCCTAGTAATCCTAGTTAAGTGATCTACAATGCTCTGCATGCCTTCACATTGTAGTTTGACATAATCTTTTAATCTTTCATTTACAAAAGTACAAGCAGTTACAATCTTGTCCTGGAGCTCGGCGTTGCACTGGGCATAGTCTTAGAGTCACCACAGATGTTCTTAAGCTCTTCAAAAATATTCTTCAAATCTTCACTTAAGGAACTAGTGGATGAACTAAGAATTGATTCAATAGTTGCAACCCGATCACTCAGAGAATACAAGATTCCTTCAAATTCATAAATTTTTCATCAAACTCACTTTTCAATCTATCTTCATGCTCACTAATCTCAGATTTAAATAAAGATCTAAGCTGTTCTAACTGAACATCAGAAAATCTATCAGATGGTGAAGCAGATGTCTGAGCTGGAGCAGGAACAGGAACAGGAACAGGGGCAGGAGCTGGAACAGAGATAGGAGCAAAATCTGAAACTGAAGAGCTCAGAGGAGGCTCAGGTGAAGACTGTCTCACAGAAGGTCTAGGGGCCTCAGTATCCATAGCTCTATCCTCAGCAATGTTCTTCCTCTCCCATCTCCCATTCCTTTTAACAAATCCCATTCTATGAATAGTGGCCAAAGTGTAATAGTCAGTGTGCCTTAATTCCTTCTTTGGCTCACTCTCACCAAATACAATCCCTTGGCTTTGAAATATCTTAGTCAGAATCATGCCATAGGGTAAACTGGAGTTCTTCT
>UESW01002529.1:284486-354815 GCA_900491605.1 Calamus simplicifolius | reverse complement strand
GAGACTAAAGATGATGATTCACCTAAGGATGATATTATTGATACTAGTCATAATGATGTAGATCTACCTAGAGATTGGAGATATGCTAATGGTCATCCTAAGGAATTGATTATAGGTCATCCATCTCAAGGTGTAAGAACTAGATCATCAATGAGAAATATCAATAATCATTTTGCATTTGTATCTCATATAGAACCTAAAACTATCAAGGAAGCCGAAAAAGATAGTAATTGGATGTTAGCTATGCAAGAGGAATTAAATCAATTTACTAGGAATAAAGTATGGACCCTAGTAGATAGACCCAAAGATCATCCTGTTATAGGATCTAAATGGGTGTTTAGAAATAAATTAGATAAAAATGGCATAGTAATTAAAAATAAAGCTAGATTAGTTGCAAAAGGATATAATCAAGAAGAAAGAATTGATTTTGATGAAACTTTTGCACCCGTTGCTAGATTAGAAGCAATTAGACTATTACTTGCATTTGCATGTCATATGAACATTAATTTATTTCAAATAGATATGAAAAGTATATTTTTAAATGGATTTATAAACGAAGAAGTTTTTATTGAACAACCACCTAGTTTTGAAGATCATGAATTTTCAAATCATGTTTTTAAACTACAAACACTATATGGTTTAAAATAAGCACCTAGAGCTTGGTATGATAGGTTAAGCAAATTTCTAATTGAAAATGATTTTACTAGAGGAAATGTTAATAAAACCTTATTTTTAAAAAGAAAAGATAAAGATTTATTGGTAGTACAAATCTATGTAGATTATATAGTATTCGGTGCTACTAGCGATCTTCTATGTCAATAATTTGCAAAGTTGATGCAGGGTGAATTTGAGATGAGCATGATGGGAGAACTTAACTTCTTCCTTGGACTACACATCAAACAAGAAAGAGAGAGGATTTTTATCAACCAAACAAAGTACACGAAAAAAATTCTCAAGAAGTTTGGAATGAAATCAGTTAAACCCCTTGGAACACCTATGAGTCCTTCATGCAAACTGGATAAAGATGAAGATGGTAAGCAAGTTGATCAAAAATATTATAGAGGTATGATCGGTTCACTACTTTATTTAACAGCAAGTAGACCTGATATTATGTTTGCTGTTTGCTTATGTGCTAGATATCAGTCTGAACCTAAAGAATCTCACTTAATTGCTGTAAAAAGAATTCTAAGATATTTAAGTGGAACTAAAAATATCGGACTATGATACTCTAGAGACTCAATATTAAATTTGATTGCATATTCTTATTTTGATTATGTTGATTTTAAACTAGATAGAAAAAGTACAAGTGGAGCATGCCAATTCTTAGGTAGTAACTTAATCTCTTAGTTTAGCAAAAAGCAAAATTCGGTTGCACTATCAACTGCTAAAGCTGAATATGTTGCAGCTGGAAGTTGCTGTGCTCAAATCCTTTGGATTAAGCAATAACTTGAAGATTATGGTATAATACTTGATAAAACACTAATTAAATGTGATAATACTAGTACAATAAATCTAACTAAAAATCCTATTTAACATTCAAGAACAAAACACATTGAAATAAGATATCATTTCATTAGAGAACATGTAGCTAATAATGATATTTGTCTTGATTACGTATGTACTGATGAACAATTAGTGGACATATTTACAAAACCCCTAAGTCAAGAAATATTTTGTTATCTTAGAGGAGAGTTAGGAATTTGTGACCCATCAGAATGATTTTGAAATTTTTAGGAATGGCTATCTAGAATTAAATTATTTTCTTGAAAACTTTTTGTATTTCTAAGGAAAATTTATCTAGACATTTGAGCCTCTTGATTCACCATATTCTAAGAAAAATTTATTCTAGATTTGTTAACTTTTGACAAGTTTCAGATCCCTTGAAAACCTTTTTTTTTCATTGAAACTATCTTGGAGTCGACACCTTTATTAGTGGAGTCGACACCTGCCTGTGTAGTTCTTTGTCTGTGACCTTGGAGCCAACACCCGCCTTTGCGGAGCCGACTCTATTTCGGGCACTAACTATGTTAGCGACTTGGAGTCGACACCTGGCTTTGCGGGAGCCAACACCTTGTGGTCCTAGGTTGACTATATTAGGGCAGAGTCGACACCTATTCGACCCCACTCAATTCCAAACTCTTCCAAAACTCTCTCCAAACCTTCCAAATCCTAGAATCTTTCTAATCCATCACTCCCTAGCAATCTATGGCACCTAAGCACCGAGGATCGATATTCGGAGTGACCGTGATGATGGAGAAAAGGACAGTGAGGCGTCTGGCACGTCAACCTTCGTCCAGTTCATCTTCTATGTTGTCGTCCTCTACTCCTAGTGCCATCCCTGGTCCTTCTTCTCCGTAGGTAGATCTCTTAGCAGGATAGGTTATAACAATGGGTAGAAAGGTAGATTTCGGTTTCTTTGAAGCTAAGGGTTTTGCACTTGGAAGGAAGATTAAAGAAATGGGTTGGGAGAAGGTTTGTTCCCTAGATGTTCCTACTTATCCGGCCCTTGTAAAGGATTTTTATCTTAACTTGACTAAAGGAGACGGATGCCTTGTTAGTTTTGTAAGAGGTACAAGAGTTCACCTAACTTCAAAAATTTTGGAAAGTTTGTTAGAAATACCTGTTATTGGACCTATTGCCAATTCCCATAGTGAGAGAGGTGAGACCTTATCAAGATTACTTGGCAGAGATGTAGCTGAATTTGAAGAAATTAGGGCTAATCAGTTGCCTCTATAGTTAAGACTTTTGCATAACATTTATAGCAGAATTTTATTCTCCAAGACTGAACGATTTGAGTATGTATTCGAGAGGGATGTTGTAGTAATGGATTCTGTTGTGACCAGCCAACCAATAAACTTACCTGGAATGATGATTTGGTACATGGCTGAGGCTAGCAATAAGAAGAGGTCAACCTTATCCTATGGTATGATTCTGACTATGGCCTTTCAGAGCCAAGGTGTGAATATATTAGATAATGAGCCTTTAAAGAGCCTTAGACATACAAACTATTATAATAAGGCTACCTTGCACTGTATGGGCTTCGTGAAGATCAATGGTCACTGGGAAAGGAAAGGAAATCTGGATGATGGTACAGCTGAGGCTGAGACTGTGGCGCCTGGTTCATTAGTTGTAGGACTTTCTGCGAGACACCCTTTGCCTGGCCCTAGTAGTTCTGTACCTCCAGCACCAGCACCTATCCCTACATCTTTTGCTCATGCATCTACTGGATTTTCTAAGAGTCAAATGGAGCAGCTCAAATCCCTACTTTTAGATCATGAAGATAGGATGAAGACTGAACTTGAGAATCAACTTATGAGAATCAGACAGCATTTTTACTCTTTGGAAGATAAGATCAGTGTGATAGAGTCATCTTTGAGCACATCTTCTATTACCTTGATGAAAGACATAAGGTTGATATTTGATAAGATCAAGGATATTGCAGGTGACTCTGACACCTATTCAAAGTGCAATGCAGAACTTCAAGAAAAAGTTACATTTGCAGCTGGTTTAGTTGAAAGAATGCTAAATGATTTTATAAAAATTCAAGAGAAGGGCATGGAACAAATTATAGAAGAGCTGAAAAGAATTCTGAGATTTTGAGATATTGCAAGCTTTGTTTTGTACTTAGGACAAATTATGTACTTTGATGTTTTGATGTATTTTGAAGTAATATGAATGGTGTAATGATGTATTTTGCAATGAATTAATGAATATTCTGAATGACTTTGTATTCATTGAATGTTATCTTGAATCATGATTGAAGCATTAATTTAGATTTTGACTTAAGCACTTCTTTCTTAACCTTTTTGTTGATAATAAAAAGGGGGAGAAATGTTTGTTTACGTATATGCATTTGATGTTTATAACATATATGCATTGAAAGATATTTGTATATGTGTTAAGTGTTAAATAAATTTAATTTGTTTATAACATATATGCATTAAAAGTTGTTTGTATATGTGTTAAGTGTTAAATGAATTTAATTTGGTTATAACATATATGCATTGAATTCAAATAAACTTAATTTGGTTATCATAGGGGGAGCTACCTCGTTCAGGGGAGCTTAACTATGAGAACTTAGAACTTATTTATTTTATCAATTTCATTGATTAATCATGCATATACTCAATGTTTTTGTCATCATCAAAAAGGGGAGATTGTTGACCCACTTATTGATTTTGATGATTAACAAAAGCCATGAGTATATTTTTTGTGTTACTAATGAAATTATCAAGTGTTTCAGGAACTTAGAAAGGTTAAGTTATTGAAATGATATACAAAATTAAGTTTGAATCAGTTTTTTAATGGAACATTTCAAAGTTCAGATCTTAGAGCCGACACCCATTATGTTTGGAGCCGACTCCAGGGCGTATCAGAATAGTTCAATATTTTTGGCATGGTTCGGAGTCAACACCTAAAATGTTAGAGCCGACTCTAACTGAGACACAGAGAAATGGTTTTCTGCGCCAGTTTTGGAGTCAACACCTGAAGTTTCGGAGCCGACACCTGAAAATTTTAGAACCGACTCTAACATGAGAACAGTGAGTGTATTTTTTGGGACATCGTTAGAGTCGACACCCTCGGAAATTAGAGCCGACTCCAGAACATATCGAGCCGACGCCACAGTTTCTCGGAGCCGACTCCCTAACGGATGTTTTGTTACTATTTTTGGAAACCCGACTTGGAGCCGACACATGAAAAGTTGGAGCCGACTCCAACCTATCAGGAACAAAATTTTAAATCTATTAGAACGGATTCCAACGGTAACATTTCTTCACCTAACCCCCAACGGATCTATTTCTTTGCATGAGGAAGCAATCTAAGTACATTTCAATGGCTATTTTTCACCTAATCTTGGATTAAAGAATATTATAAAAGGGCATCGTCCGTTTCAAAACACAGAATGAGAAAATAGAGAAAAATAGAGAGAAGAAAATCAGAAAGAGAAAGAGATAAATCATTTAGTTTTCAAGAGGGAAAATCTCTGTGCTCAAAGCCATCTATTGAGAAAAGATAGAAGAGAAATCCAAATGCATTTCAAGATCAAATCCGAAGGATTTCCACAGTTTTGAAGAAGAAGAGCAAGAGCCCTAAATTTTTGACTTTTCTTCAACGAGCTTCGTTCAAGAATCAGAGTTTAAATCCTGTTAGCTCATTCGGAAGAAGAGAGGAAAAGAAGAAAAGCACAACTTAAAATTGCTTCAAAAATAGGCTTTTCTATTCTTATTTATTTACATTGCATATTTGCTCATTTGAGGGCTATTAATTGATGTAAACATTTATCTCAATTGCTTGTGTCCTAATTTAATCAGGGGATTGAATTAGTTGAGGTAGTTGACCTCGGAGTAAGCTAAGAGTAACTTACGTTGGGTTGTGTGCTGGTGAACCCATGAAAAGCAGCTGGGTTTGTTGTGACCCCATGTAAAACAACAAGTTTGAGTTGTGATTTTGCAAAACAACTCAGCTGTAATCAGGGTGATTATAGTGTGGACCCAAGAGTTGCTTGGGAGTGGACGTAGGTGTAGATAACACCAAACCACTATAAACCTTCTTATGTTTGTCGTGCTTATTACTCTCTCTCTCTCATTTATATTGTGTTTATTATTTACTGCATCACTTCACTTATGCACATTAACTTAGTGAAATTGGTTTTTAAGTGTAAAATTTTTTAAACAACCCAATTCACCCCCCCCCTCTTGGGTTGCCATCTGGGCCAACATCATGCCACATAATCTTAGACAAAAATATATATGTGAAATTGTCACCTTTATAAGTTTTGGACTAAATAGTATTCATGTCTATCAAACAAATAGCATATACCCCAAGGAGGAGGTCATTGAATCAGCTACAAATTTTGATTGCAAGTCTAGTTTGAATGAATATGATGGTTTCAATTGCGTTCATGCACGAGAGAAATAAAAGTTTTGAGGATGTGGAAAGATAGAAAGGAAAGAGCATGAGGTATGGGAAAGTTAGCCTGCTTATGTTTGTCAATGCACATGCTATTTTGTTTAGAATTACGAGCAAAAAAATGTTAGTGAGGAATTGTGACATTTTTGAGTTCAGGATTATGATTTTTCTCTCCTCTCTTTTGAATTGCTAATACTGTCCCTCTCTCCAGCACAATGCTTCAAGGAGAGGACAAAGTGTTTTCACTGTGAAACTGCTATTTCTACCTCATCAAGAAATTCTTGATGATGTGAATCTTCATCGATTTCTAGTAGATTCACACCTAGCAACTAAGTCCATTTTAAGTCAGTATGATATATGATGTGGTTGATCATGCCCCCAGGCAGTAGAGTAACAGTCCGCACAGTTCATAATAATTTGTTAGCTAGTCCCAGCACTGGCCTTGTCTTTGGCCTCGGCCTCAGCTTCGGTCTCGACTTCGACATCGGCCTCGGCTTTGTCCTCAGCCTTGAGCCCTGCTTTGGCCTTGGACTTCGCCTTGGTCTAGTCGCGAACTTCGTTTCAGCTTTAACATTGGCCCCGAGCCCTGCCTCGGCCTCGGCCTCGAGCCCCGCCTTGGCTTTAGCCTCGAGCCCCACCTTGGCCTCGGCCTTGAGCCCCGCCTCAGCCTTGAGTCTCGCCTCGCATGCTCTCAGCCCATATTTTCAGTCGTGGAACCAACTTCGAATATTGAACCCAGTGATTTAAAACAATAAAGACTGCCGTGTAGCCCGCTCACCCACTTTTTGCCAAGATCACAGGCGGTTACCGATATACTGTGTGCAGTTGCCGATATTTATGGTGCGCGTTTAGCAGCTATGTGCCCACCTACCGCCCATGGAGCCGATCTTAATGGAAGATGAGATTCGACGGTTATCTACGAAGGGTAAGAGGGACCCCCAAATAGTTATATAAAGCCCCTGACCCACAACGAGGGGAGGACTCAATCTCTACTATCTCATCTTAATTCCTGTTCTCTAAATTGCTAACTTGAGCATCGGAGGGTCCCCACCGGAACCACCGGTTTGGGACTTTTCTTGCAGGTTTTCGGCTAAAGGAGGCAATCTTGTCATCTCTCAGAAGACAATAAAGAACTTTTCTCATCCGATGCTCTTGAGAAGTGATTTGGCAGCAACAGATTGGCGTGCCAGGTAGGGAGGAGCAGCAGCACAGATGTTCATTTCAATGCATCTGCGACCCCACAACGTCTGCAAGGAAGAAGATGGTGGTTACACATGCACAGGAGGCCTCCACCAGTCAGGCTGAGGGATGCCTCCCGTGGGCCGAGCGACGGTTGGACGAGTACCATCAGTGGCTGAAGGAGCTCAGCCACAGAATTACCAACCCTCATGGGGCGGACTACGACCACTGCCCCCCGCTGTCCCATCATATTATGGAGGAGCCGGTCCCACTCCGGTTCTATTTACCCCAGCTGGACACGTATGGCGGCACTGCAGACCCCCTGGATCACCTGGAAAGCTACAAGGTCCTCATGCAAGTTCAGGGGGCAATAGATTCCCTCCTTTGCGTCGTCTTCCCAGCTACACATCGGAAGGCCGCACAGGCATGGTATTCCCGTTTGCCACCATGTATAACTCCTTCAGGCAGCTCGAGTGATCTTTCTTGGCCCACTTTGATGTGTGCCAAAAGATTCTCCAAGTGGCCGATAGCCTATTTGCTGTTCAGCAGAGGAGTGGCGAAAGCTTGAAGGACTTCGTGGCTCGATTTAAGGAGGTTGCACTCGAGGTCTACAATCTTGAAGTGGGGGCTTCGTCCTTCCAGGTTTGCCTATTCCTTAGACAAAAAGCCTCTTAGCTCCTACACCGAATTGCTAAGCCGGGCGCAGAAGTATATCCGTGTTGATGAAGCAGACTTCTCCAGGAGGGATGTCGATAAGGGGTCCGGCAAGAAGCCAACACCTCCAGAACTTGCTGGGACATGGTCAAGGAAATTTGAGCCATCTCGTCATCCAGATAATCGATCCCAGACTCTAGTTCCTAAAGAGCACTTCACCTCACTTCTTGCTTCGATATCCCACATTTTGTTAGAGATTGAGGATGAACCCTACCTCCAGCGTCCACCCCGCATGAGGCCCAAGGTTCCCCACAGCAAAGAACTATACTACCGATACCACAGAGACTATGGCCATGACACAGAAGACTGCCGCCTGCTAAAGAAGGCTATCGAGGAACTCGTTCAGCAGGACCACCTAAGCAAGTTCGTCCGAAGAGGGAACCCTACTGCCTCGGGCCTGTCGGCACCATCTGCACCTCAGATCGGCATGGACAATGCCCCGATGGAGAAGACGGTGGCCATGATCTCCTTGGGGGCAGGTAACACTTCTAAAAGGCAGCATGAGGAGGGGGTAGATTATATAATTCCTTTCTTTAAAAGGGATCTAGAAGGGATAGTTAACAAACTTGATGATAGCATCGTCATGTCTATGACGATCGTAAAGCATCCTGTAAAACAAATTTTAGTTGACAGTGGGAGCTCTATTGATATTTTGAGTTACGATGCCTTTGTTCGGATGAATTTATCTCATAGTTCCCTTCGACCTGTCACTACGCCCTTGATGGGTTTTATTGGAGATTCTGTAAGAGTCGAGGGGGAGGTCATTCTCCCTATCATAGCCGGAACTTCACCGTGTCAGAGCATGGTTCTCATGAACTTTCTAGTAGTCCGGGTCCCACTAGCCTACAACACCATACTTGGGAGACCCGGTTTGAACCTTTTGGATGTTGTTATCTCCACCAAAAGACTACTCGTAAAGTTTTCAACCAGTGAGGGAGTTGAAGAGATGAGGGGGGAGTAGAGCCCACTACTGCTCTGCTACCACTTGGCCCCATCCCACAAGAGGTAGCATCGGCAACAGCACCCGAGCCGATCGACCCTCGAGACTTGGAGAGGAGAGGGGAGCCGGCCAAGCACCTGCTGACTTTCCAATTGGGGGAGGACCCAATGAGGACCATCCAGGTTGGAGCCCTACTTTCAGAGGAGGCACGGGATTAGCTTCTTGCTTTCCTGTGAGCCGACTCTGACATCTTTGCAAGGTCATCATCCGGCATACCGGGTATTCCTGAGGAGGTAATTACCCATCAACTCAACATCAAACCAGGATGCCAGCCCATCTGGCAGAAGAAGAAAAGCTTCGCCTCAGACCGACAAAAGGCCATTGACAAGGAAATCTGCTAGTTGGTGGTTGCAGATGACATTCGAGAGGTCCATTACCCCGACTGGTTGGCCAATGTCGTGATGGTCTGCAAGGCTAATGGAGCTGGAGGATGTGCGTGGATTTCACTAACCTCAACTGTTGCCTAGATGTAGTAACCCAAGAGGGAGGTGAATTGGGTTATTTAAAAAATTTAATAGCTATGCAGATGAATGTGCTTTTAACCCAAATTTAGATTTACAGCGGTGAAGTGGGGTGCACAGAATAATAACAGTAGATAAGCAATCAACCACAAACACACATGAGTTTATAGTGGTTCGGTGCCAAACTCAGCACCTACATCCACTCCCCAAAACCTTTTGGAATTCCACTAATCATATCACAACGATTACAACCTCTAGCCGAACCAGGCTAGCCCTCTTGTTTATACGGCACAAGGCAGCCAAAAACCCCTAGCCAAACCTAGGCTAGTCCTCTTGTTTCATGGCACAAGGAAGCCAAGAACCCCTAGCCAAACCTAGGCTAATCCTCTTGTTTAAATGGCACAAGGAAGCCAACAAACCAGGGTTCACTAACCTTTTTACAAGATAATCAGAGTATGTAAAGAAGAAGCTCCTACAAAGAGCAAATATTCAGAATATACTTTACAACTTTTTGAAGCAATAAACTCAGCAATAAATGAACTAGGTTGAAGCAGCTGAAGTTTTGAATGCTTGAAAAGCTTCAATGATTCGGACGACCTTTCGGAGCAAGGAATGAGCTTGAATGCACAGCAACCACTCAACAAATATTCAATAAAGGCTCTTTTCTTGGATTTTTCTCTCTTTGAAATTTCTTTTCAAAAATCGTCGTCTTGGTGTGCTTCTAATCCCAGCTATTTATAATCATCTAACAAGAAAATATCCATTAGATACATAAGAAATAAATGGAAATAATAACGGAAAGAAAATATAACCGTTAAACATGTTTTCCTTAAGCATTGAATGCAGATCTCCATTTGAGGAAGGATGAGCACTGTAAAAATTCAAAAATCAAAAGTTAACTATAGCTTGAAATAGCAATAGAGAGAGAAAGAGAGAAAGAAAACTCTTTAGGCGGTGGTGGACTGAAAGAGAGAAGCTCCAGGTAGCTGAGAAATGAATGCCATCGTCCAAGAGTAAAGCAATAACCCCCAGCTAGCTAATCAGTTAGCTAACCAGAGAGGTCATAACAAAAGAAACATTCTGAGGCAGCACGTTAGTTAGCTCGGCAGCTAACTCGCCAGCTAACTCCATTTGAAATCCAAACGACTGTAGGAGAGAGATAGGATAGCTAGTTAGCTGAATAGCGAACTAAAGAATGGCCAGTTAGCTCATGAGATAACTAGAAGCAAAAATACTATGCTATCCGTCCAGCTTAGTTAGCTCTCCAGCTAACTGAGCAAAAAGGCAGCCAGATGTCTAAATAAAGTAGCTAACTCTCCAGCTAGCTCTCCAGTTAACTAAAATTTAAATCCATTCGGCTGCAACATTCCCTGTGAAAAATAGTTAGCTAACCAGTTAGCTCCAGGATGAAATAGTTAGCTAAGCAGTTAACTAAAAGAAACGTCAGCTAGCTAGAAGGAGTTATAGTTAACTAACAAGACATCCAGCCAGCTAGCTAAAATGGAAGGGTGTTCGGCCAAACCACTGTGACATGAATTTTAGTTAGCTGAAAGGAATTCCAGCTAGCTCACCAGTTAACTAAAATAAAGGGACGTTCGGCCAGGCACCTGAGACAAGTTCCTTAGTTAGCTGAAAAGAGCTTCAGCTAGCTAACAAACTAACTCACTAGTTAGCTGAAGAAAGAGGGCGTTCGGCCAGGCAACTGAGACAAGAATTTTAGTTAGCTGAAAGGGCTCCAGCTAGCTAACAAACTAACTTATCAGTTAGCTAAAATAAAGGGACATTCGGCCATCTTACTGAGACAAGTGTTTTAGTTAGCTGAAGAAACTTCAGCTAGCTAACAAGCTAGCTAGACAGCCAGCTAAAATGCAAGATGGTTCGGCCCATACACTGTGAAACTTTCCCAGCTAGCTAAAAGTCGTGCCAGTTAGCTAAATAGACTAACAAGCTAACTAACCAGTTAACTCCAAGGCTAATAATCATATTCAGAGCAAATTAAATGAAGTTCTTTCTTACCAGTCGATTTTGCATGAAGATATTTACTTGCAAGGCGACCGAACTTCCCTGTATCAATCTTAGAATTGCTAAATTTATTTTGTAATCATCAAAATCAATCTGGGGTCAACAATCTCCCTCTTTTTGATGATGACAAAACCTTTAAGCATATAAAGAGCGAGTGTACATATGGAAATTTAATAAGTAAATAGGAGTAATCAGAAAACATTAATTTCTCCCCCTGTCAAAATAAATAAGTGAAATCTTTTTCTTTTCTCCCCTGAATATATGGAGTTACTATTTTACTCCATTCCTTAATGTATGCAAGCAACATTCTTCTCCCCCTTTTTGTCATTAATCAAAAAGAAGTTTGAAGAGTCTTGCAATAACTTTAAGCATAAAGGATCAAGGAGATGTTAACATTCATTACATAACCATAATTAAAACAGTCATGCAGATCAGTACAAGACAATAGATATTACATATCATTGTTCTAAGTCATAGAGCAGAAACATAAATAAGCACAACAAGTTTGTTCAAAAACTACAAAACATATAAGTTAAGTACAATCACTTGTCGTCATCAGATGAAGAAATATGCACTGAAACATTTGGCTTGCTTGACGATTCAGGCTTGACGGAGGAAGGCCGTGCCGATGGAGTGAAAAGGTGTGGATGAGAGAAAGGAGCATCAGGCGCAGACGCTGCAGAACTAGTGATGAGAAACTCCATGAGTTGGTTCAGCCTAGAGATGGTTCCAGTCCAATGGTCAACTGCATTTGTAGCATCCCGGGTCTGGGTATGGTTTGATCTCATTTGATACTCTACCCACTCAGCCTTGGTCTCAAAGTTTTCAAGCTTGATTTTAAGTAAATTTACCTCCTTCAGAATGCGTTCCATGACAGATTCGTTGTGGTGAAAAACTCTCCCATTAAGAATGTTCACATCATGAACAAGCCTTTCAAGAATGAGTTTAAATTCAGACATGTTTTCAAAAACAGAGGAGATATGTGGTACAAGAGTCTGATCATTGACGGAAGAAGCACTGTCACTAGAGCTTCGACTAGAAGTGGCAAGGGTCAATTCATTGATAATATGACGGAGTTGATCATCACATAATCTAACAGTTGGAATAGGAGCAGGAGCAGGGTTGTCATGGTAAAAGATGATCCAGAAATATTGATTTCGGATGGATCAAGAAGAAAAGGGTTTTGGTCAGCTGTCATAGCAGCAAGATATGGATTAGGTTGGCTGAAGTCATAAGTGAAAAAGTTTTGAGGGGAACAGGTAGGTTGATTCATAGTAGGAGGTGGCATACTAGATTGTCCTATTCTAGATCTAATTTTTAACCAAATACCATCCCTCTTAGCAAAATCCATACGGTGCAGTGAATGAGCATTAAAAACGTCAGAGTGACGTAATGCAACTGCAGTTTCTCCTTTAAGTTTGACATTGAAAAATTCAAAAACATAAGTGAGAAACATTCCGTAGGGCAAAGCAGCCTTAGCTTTGGACATAGATTCTCTCATAACAGTTAACATTAATTCAGGTAAATCTACAGGGTCTTCCATTAAGATATCATACATTATGCAAATGTCCCTATCATTTACCACATTAAATGATCTAGCACGAGGGGCGAGAATATTAGCAATGATACTATGGAAAAGCCAGTTTTCAACAGATAACATATTTGCATCTAATGTTTTAATCTTACTAGCTTCAGTATCATCTATATTAAGGATTAGGCCAATCTTATATCCGCGTTCACTAGGAAGAATCTCTAGGAAACTTTTGATAGAATTTTCAAAGCAAATCCTAGTGTTTTACCGTCTAGGTCTATTTTAGTCATTTTCACAATGGAAGAGATAGTTCCACTACCAAAAGAAATATTTTCATAAAATTCTCTAATAAGTTCAGGATAAATAGGTCTTTTGGTAGATAAAAGCTTATCCCATCCTTGTTTAACTAACAGATTACCAATTTTGAATCCTTCTTGCTCTAAAAAGTTAAAGTCTATTAACCTCCCATGAACAAATGATTTTAAAGCAAGTAGGGAGTTGATTTGAGTAGAAGATGTGGAAGACTTCCGGCGAAGATTGGCCCAATCGTCATCTCTAGTGATGGCCTTCTTCTTGGGAGCCATCAACTTCTTCTAGATAGATTAGTAGGTTGAATGGTAGGAAGGATTTGATGGAAGGAATGAAGAGATGATTGAAAGTGAGAGAAGAGAGGAGAAGACGCTCGATTGGAGAGTTGAAGGAGACGGCTTGATTTTGAAGGGAGACGTGAGGAGAAAAAGTTTATATAGAAAATGGGTTTGATGGTTAACTGGTCAGGTGACTATTTGGTTGCCTGGTCAGTTAGCTGCCATCAATAAAACCTTTTAAATGTCCGGTGGTTGGGTGAAATCAAACAACATCCCTTTTATTAATTTGAAAAGACATAAAGCTTGACAACAAGCAATTAATTTTGACATGAGATTCATTTGATTGATGTGATTTAAAGATGTCATAACTTTTAGATTTCATATCACTTCATTAAATGATCCATTAAATGGTTGGATCAAGCATCCCTAATTCTCTTCTGATTTCATAAAATTTGGTTTCATCAAGTGGCTTAGTAAAAATATCAGCAATTTGTTTTTCAGTATTTAAAAATTCAATAACAACATTTCCATTGTTAACATGATCTCTAATGAAATGATGTCTTATTTCAATATGTTTAGTTTTGGAATGTTGAATAGGATTTTTAGTTAAACTAATTGCACTTGTATTATCACATTTTATAGGAATGACTTTTTGTTTAATACCATAATCTTCTAGTTGTTGCTTAATCCACAAGATTTGAGCACAGCAACTCCCAGCTGCAACATACTCGGCCTCGGCCGTAGATAGTGCTACTGAAGTTTGCTTTTTTCTAAACCATAAAATTAAGTTAACACCTAGAAACTGGCAAGTTCTAGTGGTTGATTTCCTATCTAATTTACATCTAGCAAAGTCTCAGTCAGTGTATCCTATTAAGTCAATGCTAGATTGTTTATCATACCATATACCCAAATTGATTGTTCCATTTAAATATTTAAATATTCTTTAACGGCAAGCAAGTGTGATTCTTTAGGATTTGCTTGGTATCTAGCACACATGCAAACACTAATAAAATATCTGGCCTACTAGCAGTTAAATATAATAATGATCCAATCATGCCTCTATATAATTTTAAATCAACAGATTTTTTAGAATTATGAGATTCAAGTCTAAATGATGAGCTCATAGGGGTACCGATACTCTTGGATGTCTCCATGCCAAACTTCTTGATCATTTCTTTGGTATATTTGGATTGGCTTATGAAGATTCCATCTTTGCTTTGTTTAATTTGAAGTCTAAGGAAGTAGGTCAGCTTACCCATCATACTCATCTCGAACTCTCCCTGCATAAGCTTAGCAAAGTCTTTGCACAAAGATTCATTAGTGGCACCAAATATGATATCATCAACATAGATTTGAATAACTAATATATCTTTATTTTATCTTTTAATAAATAAAGTTGTATCCATAGTTCCTCGAATAAAATTATTACTAATCAAGAATTTGCTTAATCTTTCATACCATGCCCAGGGGGCTTGTTTCAAACCATACAAAGCTTTGTTTAATTTGAAAACATGATTTGAAAACAAATGATTTTCAAATCCGGGTGGTTGTTCCACAAAAACTTGTTCAGCAATATATCCATTCAAGAAAGCACTTTTAACGTCCATTTGATATAATTTAAAATTCATATAACAAGCATAAGCAAGAAGTAATCTAATGGCTTCTAATCTAGCAACAGGGGCATAAGTTTCATCAAAATCAATTCTCTTTTCTTGATTATAACCTTTAGCTACTAATCTTGCCTTATTTCTAATTATATTACCATATTCATCTAATTTGTTTCTATATACCCATTTAGTTCCAATAATTTGATGATCATAAGGTCTTTCAATAAGAGTCCAAACATTATTTCTTTCAAATTGGTTAAGTTCCTCATGCATGGCATTAATCCAATCAACATCATTTTTAGCATCATCATAACTTTTAGGTTCAATTTTAGATACAAATGCTAAATTATTACATGCATCTCTAAATGATGATCTAGTTCTCACTCCTTGAGAAGGATCACCAATAATTAGATCTTTAGGGTGACTAAGAACATACCTCCATCCTCTTTCAAATTCATCATTACCTTGTGAGGCTTCAGGTAGGTCAGCATTCTCTTCTTCACTTACCTCTTGTGTATCGTTCTTGTCCTTTAATGTGATATCCTTGAATTGATCTTCAATGTCATCTACATCATTTATACCTTTTCCCTTCCTTGATGGAAGATCATTAGATTCATCAAAGATAACATGAATTGATTCTTCAACTACTAAAGTCTTTTTGTTAAATATTCTAAAAGCTCTACTATGTAAAGAATATCCGAGAAAAATTCCTTCATCAGACTTAGCATCAAATTTATCAAGGTTTGATTTTTCATTATTTAATACAAAACATCGATATCCAAAAACATGAAAGTAACTTATATTAGGTTTTCTTCCTTTCCAAAGTTTATACGGAGTCTTTTTCAAAACAGGTCTGATTAATGCACGATTTAAAACATAACATGCAGTGTTAATAGCTTCTGCCCAAAAATATTTTGGAAGATTGCTTTCACACAATATGGTACGCGCCATTTCCTCTAATGTTCTATTCTTTCTTTCAACTACTCCATTTTGTTGTGGTGTTCTTGGTGCAGAAAAATTATGTTCAATTCCATTTTTATTACAAAATTCTTCAAAAGATTTATTTTCAAATTCTTTTCCATGATCACTTCGTATTGATAAAACGAAGAATTCTTTTCATTTGTAATTCTTTTAAATAATTTTTGAAATGCTGAAAACGCTTCGTCTTTACTAGCTAGAAATAAAACCCATGTAAAGCGAGAGAAATCATCAATAATAACGAAACCGTATCTTTTACCTCCTAGACTAGTGGTTCTTGTAGGACCAAATAAATCCATGTGCAAGAGCTCCAATGGTCTAGTGGTTGAAACAAAATTCTTTGATTTAAAAGAAACTCGGGTTTGTTTTCCAAATTGACAAGCATTGCAAATCTTATCTTTTTCAAAAACAAGTTTTGGCAAACCATGTACTAAATCCTTTTTAATTAATTTAGATAGTAAATTCATGCTTGCATGAGCTAGCCTACGATGCCATAACCAACTATTATCAGTTTTATTGTTAGTAGCAACTAGGCAATCAACATTCTGATCATGCAAATCATTTAAATTAACAATGTATACATTACCATGCCTTTGCCAACAAATCTCATGTTTTCATTAGCAGGATTTTTAACAATGCATAAGGACGATTCAAATATAACATTAAATCCTTTGTCACATAATTGACTAATACTAAGTAAATTGTGTTTCAGTCCTTTCACAAGCAAAACATTATCAATATAAGCATGAGGTGTGATACCTATTTTTCAATGCCAATTATTTTTCCTTGGCCATTATCACCGAAAGTAACAACACCTCCATCTTTTGCTTCCAAAGTGATGAATTGTGATTCATCACCGGTCATGTGTCTTGAGCACCCGCTGTCCAAGTACCATTGTCTTTTAATTGCTCGGGTTGCAAGACACACCTGCATACACAATTTCAACTTTTGTTCTTAGGTACCCAAGCTTTCTTGGGTCCTTTAGGGTTAGTCAAAATGATTCCTTTTGGGATCCATATTTTCCTTATCTTTTGTGTTTGGCAAATGTAAGCTTTGTGTCCAATTTTTTGCATTTGAAACATGTTATTTTAGTAGAATCATCAGCATGCTCATAAATATTTTTTAGAAATTTTTGTTTTCAAGAGGATTGTATCCAAGTCCAGCTCTATTGTAAACAGCTCTTTGACTATTTAAAATCATTTCTAATTTTTCTGAGCTTAGTGTAAATCTATCAACAATTGATTTTAATTTATTCACTTCATTTTTCAAATCTTGGTTTTGTTTTGACAATGATTCATTTTCCTTTGAAAACTTTTCTTTTTCAATGGTAAGATTTTTTATTTCATTTTTCAAATCTCTATTTTTGAACTTAAATTTGTGAAATCATCAATCAGTTCATAAAATGCACCATGCACTCATCAAAAGTAAAATCATCTAAAAGATTAGGGCTTACCTCATCATTATCAGCCATGAAGCAAACATTAGCAACTTCAGTTTTCTCTTCATTTTCTGAACTTGTAGCTTCACTGTCGCTCCAAGTGGCCATCATTGCCTTTTTCTTTATTTTTCTAGATGCCTTCTTTAATAGTGGACAATCTGGTCTGATGTGTCCAGGCTTCTTACACTCATAGCATGTTGGAGGTTCACTCTTTTCCTTATCTTTGCTATGATCTCCTTTGACAAAATGCTTTCTTTTTCCAAATCTCTTTTTCTTCATGAACTTCTTAAATTTTCTTGAGATAAGTGCCATATCATCATCTTTCTCACTATCACTTGAGGTTTCTTCACTCTCATCTTCTTGAGTTGCACTCTTCAATGCCATGGTCCTTCTCTTCTTTGAATCATCTTCATCAATATGTTGTCGTTGCTGAAGTTCGTGAGTCATCAAAGAACCAACCAACTCTTCAAGTGATAAATTGTTGAGATCTTTTGCTTCTTGTATAGCAGTCACTTTTGCTTCCCATGATCTAGGTAAAGATCTTAAAATTTTTCTAACTAGATCACTGTTAGCATAAGATTTTCCAAACTTTTCAAACCATTAATGATATCAGTAAATCTAGTAAACATATCAGTGATATTTTCAACAGGGTCCATCTTAAATAATTCATACTTATGAACAAGCATATTTATTTTGGATTCCTTGACTTGATTTGTACCCTCATGGGTGACTTCAAGTCTATCCCATATTTCCTTAGCAGACATACATGTAGATATGCGATTAAACTCATTTGCATCAAGCGAGCAATAAAGAACATTCATAGCCTTAGCATTTAATTGAACTAATTTCTTATCTTGCTCATCCATTCAGATTCAGGTTTTGCAATATTATTTTCAATCATAATATGTGAGGTCCATTAATTATGATTCCCCATAAATCATAAAGTGCTTGAATGAAGATTTTCAGCAATATGTGTAGTTTGTTCCATTGAACAAAGGTGGTCTATTAGTTGATTGTCCCTCAATCAACATGGAATTCATTGGGATTACTATTGATTAATCAAAGCTATAGAAATCAAGAGCACGCTGCTCTGATAACTTGTTCAGATGTAGTAACCCTTATTTTAGCATGTGCTTTCAACCCTAATTCAGTGATTCAGGAGTTTATAGTGTAGTAGACTATGGCCATATTGCTATCACTTTGTTAAGCAATGGAGAGGGAACCCTAGTCGGGGACATGGACAATTGATGGTGGCCATGATCTCCTTGTCCCTTTCTTTAAAAGGGATCAACAAACTTGATGATAGCATCGTCATGTCTATGACGATCGTAAAGGAGTTGACAGTGAGAGCTCTTGATCGGATGAATTTGATTTCACTCATTCTGTAAGGATCGCTATGAACTTCACCGTGTTTCTCATGAAAGTAACTGTGGGAGAGAACCTTTTTGTTCCACCACTACTCGAACAACCAGATCTATTAGTTAGATTGATCCCTCGAACTTCAACTTTCCAATTGACGAACCATCTAGGTTGGAGACTTTTACGGGATTAGCTTCTTGCTTTCCTTGACATCTTTGCTCATCATCCGGCATGCCTCCTAAGGAGGCTCAATATCAGGAAGCCCATCTAATTTGACAAGGAAATCCGCTACGCATACGCGAGAGGCGACTAGTTGGCCAATGTCGTGATGGTTGCAGCTGGAGGATGTGCATGGATTTCACTAACCTCAACTATTGATGTAGTAACCCAAGAGGGGGGTGAATTGGGTTATTTAAAAAATTTAATAGCTATGCAGATGAATGTGCTTTAACCCTAATTTAGATTTACAACGGTGAAGTGGGGTGCACAGAATAATAACAGTAGATAAGCAATCAACCACAAACACACAGGATTTATAGTGGTTCGGTGCCAAACTCAGCACCTACATCCACTCCCCAAAACCTTTGGGAATTCCACTAATCGTATCACAACGATTACAACCTCTAGCCGAACCAGGCTAGCCCTCTTGTTTATACGGCACAAGGCAGCCAAAAACCCCTAGCCAAACCTAGGCTAGTCCTCTTGTTTCACGGCACAAGGAAGCCAAGAACCCCTAGCCAAACCTAGGCTAGTCCTCTTGTTTAAATGGCACAAGGAAGCCAACAAACCAGGGTTCACTAACCCTTTTACAAGATAATCAGAGTATGTAAAGAAGAAGCTCCTACAAAGAGCAAATATTCAGAATATACTTTACAACTTTTTGAAGCAATAAACTCAGCAATAAATGAACTCGGTTGAGCAGCTGAAGTCTTGAATGCTTGAAAAGCTTCAATGATTGGATGACCTTTCGGAGCAAGGAATGAGCTTGAATGCACAGCAACCACTCAACAAATATTAATGAAGGCTCTTTTCTTGGATTTTTCTCTCTTTGAAATTTCTTTTCAAAAATCGTCGTCGTTGGTGTGCTTCTAATCCCAGCTATTTATAACCATCTAACAAGAAAATATCCGTTAGATACAAAGAAATAAATGGAAATAATAACGGGAAGAAAATATAACCGTTAAACATGTTTCCCTTAAGCATTGAATGCAGATCTCCATTTGAGGAAGGATGAGCACTGTAAAAATTCAAAAATAAAAGTTAACAATAGCTTGAAATAGCAATAGAGAGAGAAAGAGAGAAAGAAAAGCTTTAGGCGGTGGTGGACTGAAGAAAGAAGCTCCAGGTAGCTGAGAAATGAATGCCATCGTCCAAGAGTAAAGCAATAACCCCAGCTAGCTAATCAGTTAGCTAACCAGAGACATAACAAAAGAAAAGAGGCAGCACGTTAGTTAGCTCGGCAGCTAACTCGCCAGCTAACTCCATTTGAAATCCAAACGGCAGGAGAGAGATAGGATAGCTAGTTAGCTGAATAGCTAACTAAAGAATGGCCAGTTAGCTCACGAGCTAA
The DNA here is from genome assembly GCA_900491605.1 of Calamus simplicifolius. Lineage (NCBI taxonomy): Eukaryota > Viridiplantae > Streptophyta > Magnoliopsida > Arecales > Arecaceae > Calamus > Calamus simplicifolius. The sequence goes on along the minus strand of UESW01002529.1, from coordinate 334,459 downwards.
CTAGAAGCAAAAATACTAGCCATCCGTCCAGCTTAGTTAGCTCTCCAGCTAACTGAGCAAAAAGGCAGCCAGCAACTGAATAAAGTAGCTAACTCTCCAGCTAACTAGCCAACCGGCAGCTAGCTCTCTAGTTAACTAAAATTTAAATCCATTCGGCTGCAACATTCCCTGTGAAAAGTAATTAACTAACCAGTTAGCTCCAGGATGAAATAGTTAGCTAAGCAGTTAACTAAAAGAAACGTCAGCTAGCTAGAAGGAGTTACAGTTAACTAACAAGACATCCAGCCAGCTAGCTAAAATTGGAAGGGTGTTCGGCCGAACCACTGTAACAGAATTTTTAGTTAGCTGAAATGAATTCCAGCTAGCTAACCAGCTAGCTCACCAGTTAACTATAATAAAGGGACGTTCGGCCAGGCACCTGAGATAAGTTCCTTAGTTAGCTAAAAAAGCTTCAGCTAGCTAACAAACTAACTCACCAGTTAGCTGAAGAAAAGGGCGTTCGGCCAGGCAACTGAGACAAGAATTTAGTTAGCTGAAAGGGCTCCAGCTAGCTAACAAACTAACTCATCAGTTAGCTGAAATAAAGGGACGTTCGGCCATCTTACTGAGACAAGTTTTTAGTTAGCTGAAGAAACTTCAGCTAGCTAACAAGCTAGCTAGACAGCTAGCTAAAATGCAAGATGGTTCGGCCCATGCACTGTGAAACTTTCCCAGCTAGCTGAAAGTCGTGCCAGTTAGCTAAATAGACTAACAAGCTAGCTAACCAGTTAACTCCAAGGCTAATAATCATATTCAAAGCAAATTAAATGAAGTACTTTCTTACCAGTCGATTTTGCATGAAGATACTTACTTGCAAGGCAACCGAACTTCCCTGTATCAATCTTAGAATTGCTAAATTTATTTTGTAATCATCAAAATCAATCTGGGGTCAACATCAACAAAGCATACCCCAAGGATAGCTTTCCATTGCCTTGGATTAACTAGCTGGTGGATGCTACGTTCAGTCACGAGACCCTTAGCTTCATGGACACCTTCTTGGGTACAACTAGATCAAAATGAACCCGATGGATGAGAAACCTACCTTGTTTGTGACCGAGAAGGGGATATACTGCTACAAGGTGATGCCATTCGGATTGAAAAACATGGGAGCTACCTATCAGAGGCCGATGAATAAGGTCTTTGAAGACCATATGGGTGCAACATGGAAGTGTACATGGATGACATGTTAACCAAGAGTGCCCATACCACTAACCATGTTGCCGACCTTGCGGAGACCTTTGACAATCTCTGCTGATACCAGATGAGGCTAAACCCCCGCAAGTGCGCCTTTGGGGTCACAACGGGCAAATTCTTGGGCTTCATGGTAATGCAGCGTGGGATCGAGGTGAACCCAGATAAGATCCGAGCCATCCTGGATATGAGGTTCCTGGTTAACAAGAAGGAGGTGCAACGCTTGACTAGAAGGATGGGAGCTTTGAGCCATTTCTTGTCCAAGTCCGCGGAGAGGTGTCTGCCTTTCTTTAAGGCACTGCGTAAAGTCAATAGCTTCGAATGGATGAAGGAGTACCAGAAGGCCTTCGAGGGGTTAAAAGAGTTCTTATCCACCCCGCTATTGTTATCCAAGCCAAGTGGTGGGGAGGTGCTCCTCCTATACCTTGTGGCCTCCCTTGAGGCTGTCAACTCCGTGCTTATTTGCATGGATGCCAACGGAACACAAAAGCCAGTGTACTATACCAGTAAGGTGCTTCTTGATGTAGAGACTAGATATTCCAGAGTCAAGAAGATTATATTTGCCTTGATCATCTCTGCCTAGCGCTTCAGGTCTTATTTTCAAGCTCATCCGATTGTGGTGGTCACGGATCAACCACTCAAGGCAATCCTTTCTCGTTCTGATACCTTTGGCTGACTGGTGAAGTGAGCACTCAAGCAGGGAGAATTCGACCTATCTTTTTGACCCAGGTCGGCTATGAAGTCTCAGATCCTAGCAGATTTTTTGGTCGAGTGCACCTGAACAGAAGAGCAGCCAAAGAAGCCCCATGCAAACCCTTCAGACACTGCAATCGAGGGAAGAGGGGAGGACTAGATCCTTCATGTGGATGGAGTGTTAAATTCTCAAGGAAGCGGGGTAGGCCTCATCTTAGTAAGTCCAGACAGAGTTATGACTGAGTACGCCCTCCGTTTTCTCTTTCCAGCCATGAACAATCAGGCTGAGTATAAAGCCTTACTATCAGGGATGAGACTGGCATGGGAGCTCGGGGTGAAATGCCTTAGAGTTTTCACTGACTTCCAACTCATCTCTGGTCAAATCAAGGGAGAGTACGAGGCTCGAGATCCTACTATGTCCCGTTACTTGAGTATGGTGCAGTCACAAGCCTCTCCCTTGGCCCACTTCAGTGTCAATTACATTCCCCAAGAGGAGAACGATAGAGCTGATGCTTTGTCTTGGCTAGGCACCTCGGCTGATGGGACTTTGGGGAGAACCTACATGGAGCATCTGGAAGCCCCAAGCATCGACGCGGTAGAAGAATCCATGCTAATCCGCCGAGAGCCTTCCTAGATGGATGTTTATATCCAATACTTCACCACTGGCACCCTCCCAGCTGACCCCGTTTAAGCCAAGCTATTCAAGTGGCGAGTACACAAGTTCCTGATGCTTGACAGACAACTATACCGAAGATCCTTTTTTCACCCTCTCCTCAAATGTGTTGGTCCCATAGATGCCAACTATATCCTCCATGAGATCCATGAAGGTTTTTGCGAAAACCACTTGGGGGGCAGAGTGTTGTCACATAAGGCCCTATGCCAAGGCTACTACTAGCCTACCATGCAGGAAGATACAGTCAAGTTGGTTTCAAAGTGTGGTAGTTGCCAGCGATACGCCAACATTCAGTGGCTGCCAACCTCTCAGCTGAGCCCCCTATCGTCTCCATGGCCCTTCGCCCAGTGGGGGATGAACATTTTGGGACCATTCCCTCCAGCTTCTGGCCAGCGGAAGTTTCTACTCCTCGCTAATCGTTGCCGATCGGATTGATAGCAACGGTCCGAGATCGATCATCGCCGATCGGGATCATGGCTTGGATCGATCGCAACCGTCGACTCATCGCCGATCGGATTAATCGCAACGGTCCGAGATCGATCATTGCCGATCGGGATCATGGCTTCGATCTATCGCAACCGTTAGATCGTCGCCGATCGGATTGATCACAACTGTCCGAGATCGATAATCGCTGATCGGGATCATGGCTTGGATCGATCGCAACCGTCGGATTATTGCCGATCGGATTGATCGCAACGGTCCAAGATCGATCATCGCCGATCGGGATCATGGATTCAATCGATCGCAACCGTCGGATCATCGTCGATCGGATTGATCGCAATGGTCCGAGATCGATCATCGCCGATCGGGATCATGGCTTGGATCGATCGCAACCGTCGGATCGTTGATGATCGGATTGATCGCAACGGTCTGAGATTGATCATCGCCGATCGGGATCATGGCTTGGATCAATCGCAACCATAGGATTGTTGCTGATCGGATTGATCGCGATGGTCTGATATTGATCATCGCAGATCGGGATCATGGCTTCGATAGATGGCAACCGTTGGATCATCGCCGATCGGATTGATCGCAACGGTCCGAGATCGATCATCACCGATCGGGATCATGGCTTGGATCGATCGCAACCATTGGATCGTCACCGATCGGATTGACCACAATGGTCCGATATTGATCATCGCCGATCAGGATCATGGCTTCGATCGATCGCAACCGTTGGATCATCGCTGATCGGATTGATAGCAACGGTCCGAGATCGATCATCGCTGATCGGGATCATGGCTTGGATCGATGGCAATCGTCGAATCGTCGCCGATCGGATTGATCGCAATGGTACGAGATCGATCATCGCCGATCAGGATCATGGCTTCAATCGATCGCAACCATCGGATCGTCGCCGATCGGATTAATCGCAACAGTCCAAGATCGATCATCGCCGATCGGAATCAAAGCTTCGATCTATCGCAACCGTCGGATTGTCACCGATCGAATTGATCGCAATAGTGCGAGATCGATCATCGCCGATCAAGATCATGGCTTGGGTCGATCACAATCATCGGATCGTCGCCGATCGGATTGATCGCAATGGTTCAAGATCAATCATCGTCGATTGGGATCATGGCTTGGATCGATCACAACCGTTATATCATCGCCGATCGGATTGATCGCAATGGTCCGAGATCGATCATCGCCGATCGAGATCATGGCTTCGATCGATGACGACCGTCGGATCGTCGCTGATCGGATTCATCGCAACAGTCTGAGATCGATCATCGCCGATCGCGATCTTGGCTTGGATCGATCGCAACTGTCGGATCATCTCTGATCAGATTGATCGCAATGGTCCTAAATTGATCATCGCCGATCGAGATTATTGCTTCGATCGATCACAACCATCTAATCGTTGCCGATCGGATTGATCGCAACGGTCCAAGATCGATCATCGTCGATCGGGATCATGGCTTGGATCGATCGAAACCATCGACTCATCGCCGATCGAATTGATCGCAACGGTCCGAGATAGATCATCGCCGATCGGGATCATGGCTTCGATCTATTGCAACCATCGAATCGTCGCTGATCGGATTGATCGCAACGGTCCGAGATCGATAATCGCTGATCAGGATCATGGCTTGGATCGATCGCAACCGTCGGATTATTGCCGATCGGATTGATCGCAACGGTCCAAGATCGATCATCGCCGATCGGGATCATGGCTTCAATCGATCGCAACCATCGGATCATCATCGATCGGATTGATCGCAACGGTCCGAGATCGATCATCGCCGATCGGGATCATGGCTTGGATCGATCGCAACCGTCGGATCGTTGACGATCGGATTGATCGCAACGGTTCGAGATCGATCATCGCCGATTGGGATCATTGCTTGGATCGATTGCAACCATCGGATTGTCGCCGATCGGATTGATCGCGGTGGTCCGAGATTGATCATCATCGATCGGGATCATGGCTTCAATAGATGGAAACCGTCGAATCGTCGATGATCGGATTGATCGCAACGGTCCAAGATCGATCATCGCCGATCGGGATCATGGCTTGGATCGATCGCAACCATTGGATCATCACCGATCAGATTGATCGCAACTATTCGATATCGATCATCGCCGATCGGGATCATGGCTTCGATCGATCGCAACCGTTGGATCGTCGCCGATCGGATTGATCACAATGGTCTGAGATCGATCATCGCTGATCGGGATCATGGCTTGGATCGATGGCAACCATCGGATCATCGCCGATTGGACTGATCGCAATGGTACGAGATCGATCATCGCCAATCGGGATCATGGCTTTGATCGATCGCAACCATCGGATCGTCGCCGATCGAATTGATCGCAACGGTCCAAGATCGAATATCGCCGATCGGGATCAAGGCTTCGATCTATCACAACCGTCGGATCATCACCGATCGGATTGATCATAACAGTCCGAGATCGATCATCGCCGATCGGGATCATGGCTTGGGTCGATCACAACCGTCGGATCATCGCCGCTCGAATTGAAGGCAACGGTCCAAGATCGATCATCGCCGATCGGGATCATGGTTCGATCGATCGGAACCGTTGGATCGTCGTCGATCGGATTGATTGCAACAGTCCGACATCGATCCTTGCCGATCTGGATCATGGCTTGGATCGATCGCAACCATCGGATCCTCACCGATCAGATTGATCGCAACGGTCCAAGATCAATCATCGCCGATTGGGATCATGGCTTTGATCATTCGCAACCGTCAGATCATCGCTGATCGGATTATCGCAACGGTCCGAGATCGATAATAGCTGATCGGAATCATGGCTTCGATCTATCGCAACCGTCGGATCATCGTCGATCGGATTGATCGCAACGATCCGAGATCGATCATCGACGATCGGGATCATGGCTTCGATAGATGACAACCGTTGGATCGTCGCCGATCGGATTGATCGCAATGGTCCGAGATCGATCATCGCCGATCAGGATCATGGCATCAATTGATCGCAACCGTCGGATCATCGCCGATCGGATTGATCGCAATGGTTCAAGATCGATCCTCGCCGATCGGGATCATGGCTTGGATCGATCGCAACCGTCGTATCATCGCCGATCGGATGGATCACAATGTTTCGAGATCGATCATCGTCGATCGGGATCATGGCTTGGATCGATCGCAACCGTCATATCGTTGCCAATCGGATTGATCGCAATGGACCGAGATCGATCATCGCCGATCGGGATCATGGCTTCGATCGATGACAACCGTCGGATCGTCACCAATCGGATTGGTCGCAACGGTCCGAGATCGATCATCGTCGATCGGGATCATGGCTTGGATCGATCGCAACTGTCGAATCATCGCCGATCGGATTAATCGCAATGGTCCTAGATCGATCATCGCCGATCGGGATCATTGCTTCGATCGATCACAACCGTCTAATCGTTGCCGATCGGATTGATCGCAATGGTCCAAGATCGATCATCGCCGATCGGGATCATGGCTTGGATCGATCGCAACCGTCGACTCATCGCTGATCGGATTGATCGCAACGGTCCGAGATCGATCATCGTCGATCGGGATCATGGCTTCGATCTATCGCAACCGTCGGATCATCGCCGATCGGATTGATTGCAACGGTCTGAGATCGATAATCGCTAAACGGGATCATGGCTTGGATCGATCGCAACCATAGGATTGTCGCCGATCGGATTGATCGCAATGGTCCAAGATCGATCATCACCGATCGGGATCATGGCTTCAATCAATCGCAACCGTCGGATCATCATCGATCGGATTGATCGCAACGGTCCAAGATCGATCATCGCCAATCGGGATCATGGCTTGGATCGATTGCAACCGTCGGATCGTTGACGATCGGATTGATCGCAATGGTCCAAGATCGATCATCGCCGATTGGGATCATGGCTTAGATCGATCGCAATAGTCGGATTGTCGCCGATCGGATTAATCGTGATGGTCCGAGATTGATCATCGCCGATCGGGATCATGGCTTCGATAGATGGCAACCGACGGATCGTTGCCGATCGGATTGATCGCAACGGTCCGAGATCGATCATCGACAATCGGGATCATGGCTTGGATCGATCGCAATCCTTGGATCGTCACCGATCGGATTGATCGCAATGGTCCGATATCAATCATCGTCGATCGGTATCATGGCTTCGATCGATCACAACCGTCGGATCATCGCCGATCAGATTGATCGCAACGGTCCGAGATCGACCATCGCTGATCGGAATCATGGCTTTGATCGATGGCAACCGTCGGATCATCGCCGATCGGATTGATCGCAACGGTCCTAGATTGATCATCGCCGATCTGGATCATGGCTTCGATTGATCGCAACCATCGGATCGTCACCGATCGAATTGATCGCAACGGTCCAAGATTGATCATCGCCGATCGGGATCAAGGCTTTGATCTGTCGCAACCATCGGATCGTCACCGATCGGGTTGATCGCAACAGTCCGAGATCGATCATCACCGATCGAGATCATGGCTTGGGTCGATCACAACCGTCGGATCATCGCCGCTCGGATTGATCGCAACAGTCCGAGATCGATCATCGCTGATCGGGATCATGGTTCGATCGATCGGAACCATTGGATCGTCGTCGATCAGATTGATAGCAACGGTCCGACATCGATCCTCGCTGATCGGGATCATGGCTTGGATCGATCGCAACCACCGGATCCTCGCCGATCAAATTGATCGCAACGGTCCGAGATCGATCATCGCCGATTGGGATCATGGCTTCGATCATTCGCAATCGTCAGATCATCGCCAATCGGATTATCACAACGGTTCGAGATCGATAATCGCCGATCGGGATCATGGCTTCGATCTATTGCAACCGTCGGATCATCGCCGATCGGATTGATTGCAACGGTCCAAGATCGATCATCACCGATGGGGATCATGGCTTGGATCGATCGAAACCATTGGATTGTCACCGATCGGATTAATCGCAACGGTCCGAAATTGATCATCGCCGATCGGGATCATGGCTTCGATCGATCGCAACCGTCGGATTATCGTCGATCGGATTGATCGTGATGGTCCGAGATTGATCATCGCTGATTAGAATCATGGCTTCGATCGATCGCAACCGTCGGATTATCGCCGATTGGATTGATCGGAATGGTCCGAGAATGATCATCGCCGATCGGAATCATGGCTTCGATATATGGCAACCGTCGGATTGTCGCCGATCGGATTGATCGCAATGGTCCGAGATCGATCATCGCCGATCGGGATCATGGCATCGATTGATCGTAACCGTCAGATCGTCGCCGATCGAATTGATCGCAGTGGTTCAAGATCGATCCTCGCCGATCGGGATCATGGCTTGGATCAATCACAACCATCGTATCGTCGCCGATCGGATGGATCACAATGGTTCGAAATCGATCATCGCCGATCGGGATCATGGCTTGGATCGATCGCAACCATCATATCGTCGCCGATCGGATTGATCACAATGGTTCGAGATCGATCATTGCCGATCGGGATCATGGCTTCGATCGATGACAACCGTCGGATCGTCGCCGATTGGATTGGTCACAACGGTCCGAGATCGATCATCACTGATCGGGATCATGGCTTGGATTGATGGCAACCGTCGGATCGTCACCGATCGGATTGATCACAATGGTACGAGATCGATCATCGCCGATCGGAATCATGGCTTCAATCGATCGCAACCATCGGATCATCGCCGATCGGATTGATCGCAACATTCCAAGATCGATCATCGCCGATCGGGATCAAGGCTTTGATCTATCGCAACCATCGGATCGTCACCGATCGGATTGATCGCAACAGTCCGAGATCGATCATCGTCGATCAGGATCATGGCTTGGGTCAATCACAACCGTTGGATCATCGTAGCTCGGATTGATCGCAATGGTCCAAGATCGATCATCGCCGATCGGGATCATGGCTTCGATCGATCGCAACCGTCGGATCGTCGCCGATCGGATTGCTCGCAACGGTCCAAGATCGATCATCGCTGATCGGGATCATGGCTTGGATTGATGGCAACCATCGGATCATCGCCGATCGGATTGATCGCAATGGTATGAGATCGATCATCGCTGATCGGGATCATGGCTTCGATCGATCACAACCATCGGATCATCGCCGATCGGATTGATCGCAACGGTCCAAGATTGATCATCGTCGATCGTGATCAAGGATTTGATCTATCACAACCGTCGGATCGTCGCCGATCGGATTGATCGCAACAGTCCGAGATCGATCATCTCCGATCGGGATCATGGCTTGGGTCGATCACAACCGTCGGATCATCGCCGCTCGGATTGATCGCAACGGTCCGAGATCAATCATCGCCGATCGGGATCATGGTTCGATCGATCAGAACCGTTGGATCGTCGTCGATCGGATTGATAGCAATAGTCCGACATCGATCCTCGCCGATCGGGATCATGGCTTGGATCGATCGCAACCATCGAATCCTCGCCGATCGGATTGATCGCAACGGTCCAAGATCGATCATCGCCTATTGGGATCATAGCTTCGATCATTCACAACCGTCGGATCGTCGCCGATCAGATTATCGCAACGGTCCAAGATCGATAATCGCCAATCGGGATCATGGCTTCGATCTATCGCAACCGTCAGATCGTTGCCGATCGGATTGATCACAATGGTCCAAGATCGATCATCGCCGATCGGGATCATGGCTTGGATCGATCGAAACCATTGGATTGTCATCGATCGGATTGATCGCAATGGTCCGAAATTGATCATCGTCGATCGGGATCATGGCTTGGATCGATCGCAACCGTCGGATCGTCGCCGATCGAATTGATCGCAACGGTCTGAGATCGATAATCCCCGATCGGGATCATGGCTTCGATCAATCGCAACCATCGGATTGTTGCCGATCGGATTGATCATGATGGTCCGAGATTGATCATCGCCAATCGGGATCATGGTTTCGATCGACCGCAACCGTCGAATTATCGCCGATCGGATCGATCGCGATGGTCCAAGATTGATCATCGTCGATCGGGATCATGGCTTCGATAGATGGCAACCGTCGGATCATCCCCGATCGGATTGATTGCAACGGTCCGAGATCGATCATCGCTGATCGGGATCATGGCATCGATTGATCGCAACCGTCGGATCGTCGCCAATCAGATTGATCGCAATGGTTCAAGATCGATCCTCGCCGATCGGGATCATGGCTTGGATCGATCGCAACCATCGTATCGTCGTCGATCGGATGGATCGCAATGGTTCGAAATCGATCATCGTCGATCGGGATCATGGGTTGGATTGATCGCAACCGTCATATTGTCACCGATCGGATTGATCGCAATGGTCTGAGATCGATCATCGTCGATCGGGATCATGGCTTCGATCGATGATAACCATCGAATCATCACCGATTGGATTGGTTGCAATGGTCTGAGATCGATCATCGCCGATCGAGATCATGGCTTGGATCGATCGCAACCGTCGGATCGTCGCCGATCGGATTGATCGCAACGGTCCTAGATCGATCATTGCCGATCAGGATCATTGCTTCGATCGATCACAATCGTCTAATCATTGCCGATCGGATTGATCGCAACGGTCCGAGATCGATCATCGCCGATCGGGATCATAGCTTGGATCGATCGCAACCGTCGAGTCATCATCGATCGGATTGATCGCAACGGTCCGAGATCGATCATCGCCGATCGAGATCATGGCTTCGATCTATCGCAACCGTCGGATCGACCCCGATTGAATTGATCGCAACGGTCCGAGATCGATAATCGCTGATCGGGATCATGGCTTGGATCGATCGCAACCATCGGATTATCGCCGATCGAACTGATCGCAATGGTCCAAGATCGATCATCGCCGATCGGGATCATGTCTTCAATCGATCGCAACCGTTGGATCATTGTCGATCGGATTGATCGCAACGGTCCGAGATCGATCATCGCCAATTGGGATCATGGCTTGGATCGATCCCAACCGTTAGATCGTTGATGATCGGATTGATCGCAACGGTCTGAGATCGATCATCGCCGATCGGTATCATGGCTTGGATCGATCGCAACCGTCAGATTATCGCCGATCGGATTGATCGCGATGGTCCGAGATTGATCATCGCCGATCGGGATCATGGCTTCGATAGATGGCAACTATCGGATCATAGCCGATCAGATTGATCGCAACGGTCCGAGATCGATCATCGTCGATCGGGTCATGGCTTGGATTGATCGCAACCGTTGGATCATCACCGTTCGGATTGATCGCAACGGTCCGATATTGATCATCGCCGATCGAGATCATGGCTTCGATCGATCACAACCGTCGGATCATCGCCGATCGAATTGATCGCAACAGTCTGAGATCGATCAACGCTGATCAGGATTATGGCTTGGATCGATGTCAACCGTCGGATCGTCGCTGATCGGATTGATCGCAACGGTACGAGATTGATCATCGCCGATCAGGATCATGGCTTCGATCGATCGCAACCATCGGATCGTCGTCGATCAGATTGATCGCAATGGTCCAAGATCGATCATCGCCGATCGGGATCAAGGCTTCGATCTATCGCAACCGTCGAATCATCGCCGATCGGATTGATCGCAACAGTCGAGATCGATCATCGCCGATCGGGATCATGGCTTGGGTCGATCACAATCGTCGTGTTGATCCGAGATTGATTTTGATGATTACAAAATAAGTTAAGCAATTCTAAGATTGATACAGGGAAGTTCGGTTGCCTTGCAAGTAAGTATCTTCATGCAAAATCGACTGGTAAGAAAGTACCTCATTTAAATTTGCTTTGAATATGATTATTAGCCTTGGAGTTAACTGGCTAGCTAGCTTGTTAGTTTATTTAGCAACCGTCGGATCATGATCGCAACGGTCTGAGATCGATCATCGCCGATCGAGATTATGGCTTGGATCGATCGCAACCGTCGGATTGTTGCCGATCAGATTGATAGCAATGGTCCAAGATCGATCATCGCCGATCGGGATCATGGCTTCAATCGATCGCAACCGTTGGATCATCGTTGATCAGATTGATCGCAACTGTCCGAGATCATTCATCGCCGATCGGGATCATGGCTTGGATCGATCGCAACCGTCTGATTGTCGCCGATCAGATTGATCGCAATGGTCCAAGATCGATCATCGCCGATCGGGATCATGGCTTCAATCGATCGCAACCGTTGGATCATCGTCGATCGGATTGATCGTAACTGTACGAGATCGATCATCCCCGATCAGGATCATGGCTTCGATCGATCGCAATCGTCGGATCGTCGCCGATCGGATCGATCGCAATGGTTCGAGATCGATCATCGCCGATCGGGATCATGGCTTGGATCAATCGCAACCGTCATATTGTCGCCGATCGGATTGATCGCAACAGTCCGAGATCAATCATCATTGATCGGGATCATGGCTTGAATCGATTGCAACCGTTGGATCGTCACCGATCGGATTAATCGCAATGATCCGAGATCGATCATCGCCGATCGGGATCATGGCTTGGATCGAGCGCAACCGTCGGATCATCACCGATCAGATTGATCGCAATGGTCCGAGATCGATCATCGCCGATCGGGATCATTGCTTCGATCGATCACAACCGTCGGATCATTGCCGATCGAATTGATCGCAACGGTCCAAGATCGATCATCGCCGATCGGAATCATGGCTTAGATCGATCGTAACGTCGTCTCATCGCCGATCGGATTGATCACAATGGTCCAAGATCGATCATCGCCGATTGGGATCATGGCTTCGATCAATCGTAACCGACGGATCGTCACCGATCGGATTGATCGCAACGGTCCGAGATCGAACATTGCCGATCGGGATCATGGCTTGGATCGATCGCAACCGTCGGATCATCACCGATCGGATTGATCGCAATGGTCCGAGATCGATCATCGCCGATCGGGATCATGGCTTCGATCGATTGCAACCATCGGATCGTCGCTAATCGGATTGATCGCAATGGTCCGAGATCAATCATCGCCGATCGGGATCATGGCTTCGATCGATGGCAACCGTCGAATTATCACCGATCGGATTGATCACAACGGTCCAAGATCAATCATCGCTGATCGGGATCATAGCTTTGATCGATTGCAACCATCGGATCGTCGCCAATCGGATTGATTGCAACGGTTCGAGATCGATCGTCGCTGATAGGGATCAAGGCTTCGATCAATCGCAACCGTCAGATCATCGCCGATCGGATTGATCGCAACAGTTCGAGATCGATCATCGCCGATCAGGATCATGGCTTGGATTGATCGCAACCGTCGGATCATCGCCGATCGGATTGATCGCAACGGATCGAGATTGATCATCGCCAATCAGGATCGTGGCTTTGGATCGAGCGCAACCATCGGATCATCATGGATTAGATTGATTGCATTGGTCCGAGATCGATCATCGCCGATCGGGATCATTGCTTCGATCGATCACAACCGTCTGATCATTGCTGATCGGATTGATCGCAACGGTCCGAGATTGATCATCGCCGATCGGAATCATAGCTTGGATCGATCACAACCGTCGACTCGTCGCCGATCGGATTGATCGCAACGATCCGAGATCGATCATCGCCGATCAGGATTGTGGCTTCGATCTATCGCAACCATCGGATCGTCGCCGATCGGATTGATCGCAACGGTCCAAGATCGATCATCGCCGAACGGGATCAAGGCTTGGATTGATCGCAACCGTTGGATCATCGCCGATCGGATTAATCGCAATGGTCCGATATTGATCATCACCGATCAGGATCATGGCTTTGATCGATTGCAACCGTTAGATCATCGCTGATCGGATTGATCGCAACGGTCTGAGATCGATCATCGCCGATTGGTATCATGGCTTCGATCGTTCGCAACCATCCAATCATTGCCGATCGGATTGATCGCAACGGTCCGAAATCGATCATCACCGATCGGGATTGTGGCTTCAATCTATCGCAACTGTCGGATCGTCGCCGATCGGATTGATCGCAACGGTCCAAGATCTATCATCGCCGATCGGGATTATGGCTTGGATCGATCGTAACCGTTGGATTATTGTCGATCAGATTGATCGCAATGGTCCAAAATCGATCATCGCCGATCGGGATCATGGCTTCAATCGATCGCAACCGTTGGATCATCGTCGATCGGACTGATCGCAACTGTCCGAAATCGTTCATCGCCGATCGGGATCATGGCTTGGATCGATCGCAACCGTTGGATCATCGCCGATCGGATTGATCGCAACGGTCCGAGATCGATCATCGTCGATCGGGATCATGGCTTGGATCGATCGCAACCGTCGGATTGTCACCGATCGGATTGATCGCAATGGTCCGAGATCGATCATCGCCGATCGGGATCATGGCTTCGATAGATGGCAACCGTCGGATCTTCGCCGATCGGATTGATCGCAATGGTCCGAGATCGATCATCGCCGTTCGGGATCATGGCTTGGATTGATCGCAACCGTTGGATCATCGCCAATCGGATTGATCGTAACGATCCGATATTCATCATCGTCGATCGGGATCATAGCTTTGATCGATCGCAACTATCAGACCATCGCCGATCGGATTGATCGCAACGGTCCGAGATCGATCATCGCTGATCGGGATCATGGCTTGGATCGATGGCAACCGTCAGATCATCGCCGATCGGATTGATCGCAACGGTATGAGATCGATCATCACCGATCGGGATCATGGCTTTGATCGATCGCAACCATCGGATCATCGCCGAACTGATTGATCGCAACGATCCAAGATCGATCATTGCCGATCGGTATCAAGGCTTCGATCTATCGCAACCGTCGTATCATGGATTGGATCGATCGCAACCGTTGGATCATCGCCGATCGGATTGATCGCAATGATCCGATATTAATCATCGCCGATCGGGATCATGGCTTTGATCGATCGCAACTGTCAGACCGTCGTCGATCGGATTGATCGCAACAGTCCGAGATCGATCATCGCCAATCGGAATCATGGCTTGGGTCGATCGCAACCGTCAGATCATCGTCGCTAGGATTGATTGCAACGGTCCGAGATCGATCATCGCCGATCGAGATCATGGTTCGATCGATCGCAACCGTTGGATCGTCGCCGATCGGGTTGATCGCAACGGACCGAGATCGATCATCGCCGATCGAGATCATGGCTTGGATCAATCGCAACCATCGGATCGTCGCCGATCGGATTGATCTTAACGGTCCAAGATCGATCATCGCCGATTGGGATCATGGCTTCGATCATTCGCAACCGTCGAATCGTCGCCGATCGAATTATCGCAACGGTTCGAGATCAATCATCATCGATCGGGATCATGGCTTTGATCTATCACAACCATCGGATTGTCGCCGATCGGATTGATCACAATGGTCCGAGATCGATAATCGCTGACAGGGATCATGGCTTGGATCGAACGCAACCTTCGGATTGTCGCTGATCGGATTGGTCGCAACGGTCCAAGATCGATCATCGCCGATCGGGATCATGGCTTCAATTGATCGCAACCATCGGATCATCGTCAATCGGATTGATCGCAACGGTTCGAGATCGATCATCGCCAATCGGGATCATGGCTTGGATCGATCGCAACCATTGGATCGTTGACGATCGAATTGATCGCAATGGTCCGAGATCGATCATCGCCGATCGGGATTATGGCTTGGATCGATCGTAACCGTCGGATTGTCACCGATCGGATTGATCGTGATGGTCCGAGATTGATCATCGCCGATCGGGATCATGGCTTCGATAGATGTTAACCGATGGATCGTTGCCGATCGGATTGATCGCAACGGTCTGAGATCGATCATCGCCGATCGAGATCATGGCTTGGATCGATCGCAACCGTTGGATCGTCACCGATCGGATTGATCGCAATGGTCCGATATCGATCATCGCCGATCGGGATCATGGCTTCGATTGATCGCAACCATCGGATCGTCCCGTGATCGGATTGATCGCAATGGTCCGAGATCGATCATCGCCAATCGGGATCATGGCTTCAATCGAATGCAACCATCGGATCATCACCGAATGGATTGATCGCAATGGTCCAAGATCGATCATTGCCGATCGGTATCAAGGCTTCGATCTATCGCAATCGTCGGATCGTCGCCGATCAGATAGATCGAAACAGTCCAAGATCGATCATCGCCGATCGGGATCATGGCTTGGGTCGATCGCAACCGTCGGATCATCGCTGCTAGGATTGATTGCAATGGTCCAAGATCGATCATCGCCGATCGGGATCATGGTTTGATCGATCGCAACCGTTGGATCGTCGCCAATCGGGTTGATCGTAACGGACCAAGATCGATCATCGCCGATCGAGATCATGGCTTGGATCGATCGCAATCGTCGGATCATCGCTGATCGTATTGATCGCAATGGTCCGAGATCGATCATCGCCGATTGGGATCATGGCTTCGATCGTTCGCAACCGTCGAATCGTCACCGATCGGATTATCGCAAGGGTCCGAGATCAATCATCGCCAATCGGGATCATGGCTTTGATCTATCACAACCGTCAGATCGTCGCCGATCGGATTGATCGTAACGGTCCGAGATCGATCATCGCCGATCGGGATCATGGCTTGGATCGATCGCAACCATCGGATCATTGCCGATCGGATTGATCACAATGGTTCAAGATCGATCATCGCTAATCGGGATCATGGCTTGGAACGATCGCAACCGTCATATCGTCGCCGATCGGATTGATCGCAACGGTCCAAGATCAATCATCGCCGATCGGGATCATGGCTTGGATCAATCGCAACAGTTCGATCGTCGCCGATCGGATTAATCGCAATGATCCGAGATCAATAATTGCTGATCGGGTTCATGACTTGGATCGATATCACAACCGTCGTATCGTCGCCGATCGGATGGATCGCAATAGTTTGAGATCGATCATCGCCGATCGGGATCATGGCTTGGATCGATCGCAACCGTCATATCATCGCCGATCGGATTGATCGAAATGATCCGAGATCGATCATCGCCGATCGGGATCTTGGCTTCGATCGATGACAACCATCGGATCGTCACCGATCAGATTGGTCGCAACGGTCTGAGATTGATCATCGCCGATCGGGATCACAGCTTGGATCGATCGCAACCGTCGGATCGTCACCGATCGGATTGATCGCAATGGTCCTAGATCGATCATCGCCGATCGGGATCATTGCTTCGATCGATCACAACCATCTAATTATTGCCGATCGGATTGATTGCAACGGTCCGAGATCGATCATTACCGATCGGGATCATGGCTTGGATCGATCGCAACCGTCGACTCATCGCCGATCGGATTGATCGCAATGGTCCGAGATCGATCATCGCCGATCGGGATCATGGCTTTGATCTATCGCAACCATCGGATTGTCACCGATCGGATTGATCGCAACAGTCCGAGATCGATAATCGCTGACAGGGATCATGGCTTGGATCAAACGCAACCTTCGGATTGTCGCCGATCGGATTGATCGCAACGGTCCAAGATCGATCATCACCGATCGGGATCATGGCTTCAATCGATCGCAACCGTCGGATCATCGTCAATCGAATTGATCACAATGGTCCAAGATCGATCATCGCCAATCGGGATCATGGCTTGGATCGATCACAACCGTCGGATCGTTGATGATCGGATTGATTGCAATGGTCCGAGATCGATCATCGCCGATCGGGATTATGGCTTGGATCGATCGTAACCATCGGATTGTCGCCGATCGGATTGATCGTGATGGTCCGAGATTGATCATCACCGATCGGGATCATGGCTTCGATAGATGTTAACCGACGGATCATTGCCGATCGGATTGATCGCAACGGTCCGAGATCGAACATCGCCGATCGGGATCATGGCTTGGATCAATCGCAACCGTTGGATCGTCACCGATCGGATTGATCGCAATGGTCCGATATCGATCATCGCCGATCGAGATCATGGCTTCGATCGATCGCAACCGTCGGAACGTCGCCGATCGGATTGATCGCAACGGTCCGAGATCGATCATCGCTGATCGGGATCATGGCTTGGATTGATGGCAACCGTCGGATCTTTGCCGATCGGATTGATCGCAACGGTACGAGATCGATCATCGCCGATCGGGATCATGGCTTCGATCGATTGCAACCATCGGATCGTCGCCGATCGGATTGATCGCAACGGTCCAAGATTGATCATTGCCGATTAAGATCAAGGCTTCGATCTATCGCAACCGTCGGATCGTCGCCGATCGGATTGATCGCAATAGTCCGAGATCGATCATCGCCGATTGGGATCATGGCATGGGTCGATCACAATCGTCGGATCATCGCCGCTCGGATTGATCGCAACGGTCCGAGATCGATCATCCCCGATCGGGATCATGGTTCGATTGATCAGAATCGTTGGATCGTCGTCGATCGGATTGATAGCAACAGTTCGACATCGAACCTCGCCGATCGGGATCATGGCTTGGATCGATTGCAACCATCAGATCCTCATCGATCGGATTGATCGCAATGGTCCGAGATCGATCATCGCCGATTGGGATCATGGCTTCGATCATTCGCAACCGTCGGATCGTCGTCGATTGGATTATCGCAATGGTCCGAGATCGTTAATCGCCGATCGGTATCATGGCTTGGATGGATCGCAACCATCGGATTGTCACCGATCGGATTGATCGCAACGGTCGAAGATCGATCATCGCTGATCAGAATCATGGCTTCAATCGATCGCAACTGTCGGATCATCATCGATCGGATTGATCGCAACGGTCCGAGATCGATCATCGCCAATCGGGATCATGGCTTGGATCGATCCCAACCGTTGGATCGTCGACGATCAGATTGATTGCAACGGTCCGAGATCGATCATCGCCGATCGGTATCATGGCTTGGATCGATCGCAACCGTCGGATTGTCATCGATCGGATTGATCGCGATGGTCCGAGATTGATCATCGCCGATCGGGATCATGGCTTCGATAGATGGAAACCGTCGGATCGTTGCCAATCGGATTGATCACAACGGTCCGAGATCAATCATCGCCGATCGGGATCATGGCTTGGATTGATCGCAACCGTTGGATCGTCACCGATCGGATTGATCGCAATGGTCTAATATCGATCATCACCGATCGGGATCATGGCTTCGATCGATCGCAACCGTCGAATCGTCGCCGATCGGATTGATCGCAACAGTCCGAGATCGATCATCGCTGATCGGGATCATAGCTTGGATCAATCGCAAACCGTCGACTCATCGCCAGTCAGATTGATCGCAACGGTCCGAGATCGATCATCGCCGATCAGGATCGTGGCTTCGATCTATCGCAACCGTCGGATTGATCACAACGGTCTGAGATTGATCATCGCCGATATGGATCATGGCTTGGATCGATCGCAACCGTCGGATTGTCGCCGATCAGATTGATCGCAATGGTCCAAGATTGATCATCGCCGATCGGAATCATAGCTTCCATCGATCGCAACCGTCGGATCATCATCGATCGGATTGATCGCAACGGTCCGAGATCGATCATCGCCGAACGGGATCATGGCTTGGATCGATCGCAACCGTCGGATCATTGCCGATCGGATTGAACGCAATGGTCCGGGATTGATCATCGCCGATCGGGATCATGGCTTCAATAGATGGCAACCGTCGGATCGATGCTGATCGGATTGATTGCAACGGTCCGAGATCGATCATCGCCGATCGAGATCATGGCTTGGATCGATCGCAACCGTTGGATCATCGCCGATCTGATTGATCGCAATGGTCCGATATCGATCATCACCGATCGGAATCATGGCTTCGATCGATTGCAACCGTCAGATCATTGCCAATCGGATTGATCGCAACGGTCCGTGATCGATCATCGCCGATTGGGATCATGGCTTCGACCGTTCGCAACCATCGTATCATTGCCGATCGGATTGATCGCAACGGTCCGAGTTCGATCATCGCCGATCGGGATCGTGGCTTTGATCTATCACAACCGTCGGATCGTCGCCGATCGGATTGATCGCAACGGTATGAGATCGATCATCGCTGATCAGGATTATGGCTTGGATCGATCGCAACCATCGGATTGTCGCTGATCAGATTGATCGCAATGGTCCAAGATCGATAATCGCTGATCGGGATCATGGCTTCAATCGATCGCAACCATTGGATCATCGTCGATCTGATTGATCGCAACTGTCCGAGATCGTTCATCACCGATCGGAATCATGGCTTGGATCGATCGCAACCGTCTGATTGTCGCTGATCAGATTGATCGCAATGGTCCAAGATTGATCATCGCCGATCGGTATCATGGCTTCAATCGATCGCAACCGTTGGATCATCGTCGATCAGATTGATTGCAACTGTACGAGATCGATCATCACCGATCTGGTTCATGACTTCGATCGATCGCAACCGTCGGATCGTCGCCGATCGGATTGATCACAATGGTTCGAGATCGATCATCGCCGATCGGAATCATGGCTTGGATCGATCACAACCGTCATATCGTCGCCGATCGGATTGATCGCAACGGTCCAAGATCAATCATCGCCGATCGAGATCATGGCTTGGATCGATCGCAACCGTTGGATCCTTGCTGATCGGATTAATCGCAACGATCCGAGATCGATCATCATCGATCGGGATCATGGCTTGGATCGAGCGCAACCGTCGGATTGTCACCAATCGGATTGATCGCAATGGTCCGAGATCGATCATCGCCGATTGGGATCATTGCTTCGATCGATCACAACCGTCGGATCGTTGCCGAACGGATTGATCGCAACGGTCCGAGATTGATCATCGCCGATCGAGATCATGGCTTAGATCGATCGCAACTCTTGTCTCATCGCCGATCGGATTGATCACAATGGTCCAAGATCGATCATCGCCGATTGGGATCATGGCTTCGATCAATCGCAACCGTCGGATCGTCGCCGATCGGATTGGTCGCAATGGTCCGAGATCGATCATTACCGATCGGGATCATGGCTTGGATCGATCACAACCGTCGGATCGTCGATGATCCGATTGATCGCAATGGTCCGAGATTATCATCGCCGATCGGGATCATGGCTTCGATCGATCGTAACCGTCGGATCGTCGCTGATCAGATTGATCGCAATGGTTCGAGATCGATAATCGCCGATCAGGATCATGGCTTCGATCAATGGCAACCATCGGATCATCGCCGATCGGATTGATCGCAACGGTCTGAGATCGATCATCGCCGATCGGGATCATGGCTTCGATCGATCGCAACCATCGGATCGGTGCCAATCGGATTGATCGCAACGGTCCGAGATCGATCATCGCCGATCGGGATCAAGGCTTCGATCAATCGCAACCGTCGGATCATCGCCGATCGGATTGATCGCAACAGTCCGAAATCGATCATCGCCTATCAGATCATGGCTTGGATCGATAGCAACGGTCGGATTATCGCCGATCGGATTGATCGCAACGGACCGAGATTGATCATCGCCGATTGGGATCATGGCTTTGGATCGAGCGCAACCATCGGATCATCAAGGATTAGATTGATTGCAATGGTCCGAGATCGATCATCGCCGATCGGGATCATTGCTTCAATCGATCATAACCGTCTGATCGTTGCCGATCGGATTGATCGCAATGGTCCGAGATCGATCATCGCCGATCGGGATCATGGCTTCGATAGATGGCAACCGTCGGATCATCGCCGATCGGATTGATCGCAACGGTCCAACATCGATCATCGCCGTTTGGGATCATGGCTTGGATCGATCGCAACCGTTGGATCGTCGCCGATCGGATTGATCGTACCGATTCGATATCCATCATCGTCAATCGAGATCATGGCTTTGATCAATCGCAACTATCAGACCGTCACCGATCGGATTGATCGCAACGGTCCAAGATCGATCATCGCTGATCGGGATCATGGCTTGGATCGATGGCAACCGTCGGATCGTCGTCGAATGGATTGATCACAATGCTACGATATCGATCATCGCCGATCGGGATCATGGCTTAGATCGATCGCTACCATCGGATCATTGCCGAACGGATTGATCGTAACGGTCCAAGATCGATCATTGCCGATCGGTATCAAGGCTTCGATCTATTGCAACCGTCGGATCGTCGTCGATCAGATGGATCGAAACAGTCCGAGATCGATCATCGCTGATCGGGATCATGGCTTGGGTCAATCGCAACCGTCGGATCATCGCCGCTAGGATTGATTGCAACGGTTCGAGATCGATCATCGCCGATCAGGATCATGGTTCGATCGATCGCAACCGTTGGATCATCGCCGATCGGGTTGATCGCAACGGTCCAAGATCGATCATCGCCGATCGGGATCATGGCTTGGATCGATCACAACCATCGGATCGTCGCCGATCAGATTGATCGCAACGGTCCGAGATTGATCATCGTCGATTGGGATCATGGCTTCGATCGTTCGCAACCATCGAATCATTGCCGTTCGGATTATCGCAACGGTCCGAGATCAATCATCGCCGATCGGGATCATGGCTTTGATCTATCACAATCGTCGGATCATCATCGATCAGATTGATCGCAACGGTTCGAGATCGATCATCGCCGATCGGGATCATGGCTTCGATCGATCACAACCATCGGATCGTCACCGATCGGATTGATCGCAATGGTTCGAGATCGATCATCGCTGATCGAGATCATGGCTTTGATCTATTGCAACCATCGGATCGTTGCCGATCGGATTGATCGCAACGGTCCGAGATCGATCATCGCCGATCGAGATCATGGCTTTGATCGATCGCAATCGTCGGATCATCGCCGATCGGATTGATCGCAATGGTCCGAAATCGATCATCGCCGATCAGGATCATTGCTTCGATAGATCACAACCGTCAGATCGTTGCCGATCGGATTGATCGCAACGGTCCGATATCAATCATCGCCGATCGGGATCATGGCTTGGATCGATCGCAACCGTCGACTCATCGCCGATCGGATTGATCGCAATGGTCCGAGATCGATCATCGCAGATCGGGATCATGGTTTCAATCAATCGCAACCGTCAGATCGTCACCGATCAAATTGATCGCAACGATCCGAGATCGATCATCACTGATCGAGATCATGGCTTGGATCGATCGCAACCGTCGGATTGTCGCTGATCGGATTGATCGCAATGGTCCAAGATCGATCATCGCCGATTGGGATCACGGCTTCAATCGATCGCAACCATTAGATCGTCATCGATCGGATTGATCGCAACGGTCCGAGATCGATCATCGCCGATCGGGATCATGGCTTGGATCGATCACAACCATCGGATCGTCGCTGATCAGATTGATCGCAACAGTTCAAGATCGATCATCGCCGATCGGGATTATCGCTTCGATCAATCGCAACTGTTGGATTGTTGCTGATCGGATTGATCGCAATGGTCCGAGATCGATCATCGCCGATCGGGATCATCGCTTCGATCGATGGCAACCATTGGATCGTCGCCGATCGGATTGATCGCAATGGTCCGAGATCAATCATCGCTGATCGTGATCATGGCTTCGATCGATGGCAATCGTCGGATCATCGCCGATCGGATTGATCGCAATGGTCCAAGATCAATCATCGCCGATCGGGATCATGGCTTGGATCGATCGCAAACCGTCGGATCGTCGCCGATTGGATTGATTGCAACGGTCCTAGATCAATCATCGCCGATCAGGATCATGGCTTCGATCGATCGCAACCCTCGGATCGTCGCCGATCGGATTGATTGCAATGGTCCGAGATCAATCATCGCTGATCGGGATCATGGTTTCGATCAATTGCAGTCGTTGGATCATCGCCGATCGGATTGATCGCAATGGTACAAGATCGATCATCGCCGATCGGGATCATGGCTTCGATCAATCGCAACCATCGGATCATCGCCGATTAGATTGATCGCAATGGTCCGAGATCGATCATCGCCGATCGGGATCAAGGCTTCGATCTATTGCAACCGTTGGATCATCGCCGATCAGATTGATCACAATGGTCCGAGATCGATTATCGCCGATCGGGATCATGACTTCGATCGATCGTAACCATTGGATCGTCGCCGATTGGATTGATCGCAATGGTCCGAGATCAATCATCGTCGATCGGGATCATGGCTTCGATCGTTCCCAACCATTGGATCATCGCCGATCGGATAGATAACAACAGTCCGAGATCGATCATCACCGATGGGGATCATGGCTTCGATCGATCGTAACCATTGGATCATCGCCAATCGGATTGATCGTAACGGTCTGAGATCATTCATCGCTGATCAGGATCATGGCTTGGATCGATCGCAACCATCGGATCATCATCGATTGGATTGATCGCAACGGTCCGATATCGATCATCGTCGATCGGGATCATGGCTTGGATCGATCGCAACCGTCGGATCATCGACGATCGGATTGATCGCAATGGTCCGAGATCGATTATCGCCGATCGGATTGATCGCGATGGTCCAAGATTGATCATTGCCAATAAGGATCATGGCTTCGATTGATGGCAATCGTTGGATCATCACCGATCGGATTGATCGCAATGATCCGAGATCGATCATCGTTGATCGAGATCATGGCTTGAATCGATTGCAACCGTCGGATCGTCACCGATCGGATTGATTGCAACGGTACGAGATCGATCATCGTCGATCGGGATTATGGCTTCGATCGATCGCAACTATCGGATCGTCGCCGATCGGATTGATCACAATTGTTCGACATCGATCATCGCTGATCGGGATCATGGCTTTGATCTATCGCAACCGTCGGATCGTCACCGATCGGATTGGTCGCAATGGTCCGAGATCATCATCGCCGACCGGATTGATCGCAATGGTCCGAGTTCAGTCATCGCTGATCGGGATCATTGCTTCGATCGATCACAACCATCAGATCGTTGCCGATCGGATTGATCGCAACGGTCCGAGATCAATCATCGCCGATCGGGATCATGGCTTGGATCGATCGCAACCGTCGATCATCGCCGATCGGATTGATCGCAATGGTCCGAGATCGATCATCGCAGATCGGGCTCATGGTTTCAATCAATCGCAACCGTCGAATTATCGCCGATCGGATTGATCGCAACGGTCCGAGATCGATCATTATCGATCGGGATCATAGCTTGGATCGATCGCAACAGTCGGATTGTCGCCGATCGGATTGATCGCAATGGTCCAAGATCGATCATCGCCGATCGGGATCATGGCTTCAATCGATCGCAACCATCGGATCGTCGTCGATCAGATTGATCACAACGGTCCGAGATCGATCATCACCGATCGGGATCATGGCTTGGATCGATCGCAACCATCGGATCATCGCCGATCGGATTGATTGCAACGGTCGAGATCGATCATCGCTGATCGGGATTATCGCTTCGATCGATCGCAAACCGTCGGATTGTCGCCGATCGGATTGATCGCAATGGTCCGAGATCGATCATTGCCGATCGGGATCATGGCTTCGATTGATGGCAACCATCGGATCGTCGCCGATCGGATTGATCGCAACGGTCCGAGATCGATCATCGTTGATCGTGATCTGGCTTCGATCGATGGCAATCGTCGAATCATCGCCGATCCGATTGATCGCAATGGTCCGAGATCGATCATTGCCGATCGGGATCATGGCTTGGATCGATCGCAACCGTTGGATCGTCGCCGATTGGATTGATTGCAACGGTCCTAAATCGATCATCGCCGATCGGGATCATGGCTTCGATCGATCGCAACCCTCGGATCATCGTCGATCGGATTGATTGCAATGGTCTGAGATCAATCATCGCTGATCGAGATCACGGCTTGGATCAATTGCAGCCATTGGATCGTCGCCGATCGGATTGATCGCAATGGTACAAGATCGATCATCGCCGATCGAGATCATGGCTTCGATTGATCGCAACCATCGGATCGTCGCCGATCGGATTGATTGCAACGGTCCGAGATCGATCATCGCCGATCGGGATCAAGACTTCGATCGATCGTAACCATTGGATCATCGCCGATTGGATTGATCGCAACGGTCCGAGATCGATCATCGCTGATCGGGATCATGGCTTTGATCGGTCCCCAACCGTTGGATCGTCGCCGATGGATAGATCGCAACAGTCGAGATCGATCATCGCTGATGGGGATCATGGCTTTGATCGATCACAACCATCGGATCGTCGCTGATCGGATTGATCGCAACGGTCCGAGATCGATCATCGCCGATCAGGATCATGGCTTGGATCGATCGCAACCATCGGATTGTCGCTGATTGGATTGATCGCGATGGTCTGAGATCGATCATCGCCGACCGGGATCATGGCTTCCATCGATCGCAACCATCGGATCATCATCGATCGGATTGATCGCAACGGTCCAAGATCGATCATCGCCGATGGGATCATGGTTTGGATCGATCGCAACCGTCGGATCGTCAACGATCGGATTGATCGCAATGGTCCGAGATCGATTATCGCCGATCGAATTGATTGCGATGGTCCAAGATTGATCATTGCCGATCGGGATCATGGCTTCGATAGATGGCAACCGTCGGATCATCGCCGATCGGATTGATCGCAATGGTCCGAGATCGATCATTGTTGATCGAGATCATGGCTTGAATCGATGGCAACTATCGGATCATTGTCGATCAGATTGATCGCAACGGTACAANCTGATCGGATTGATTGCAATGGTCCGAGATCGATCATCGCTGATCAGGATCATGGCTTGGATCGATGGCAACCATCGGATCATCGCTGATCGGATTGATCGCAATGGTACGAAATCGATCATCGCCAATCAGGATCATGGCTTCGACCGATCGCAACCGTCGGATCATCGCCGATCAGATTGATCACAACGGTCCAAGATCGAATATCGTCGATCGGGATCAAGGCTTCGATCTATCACAACCATCGGATCGTCGCCGATCGGATTGATCGTAACAGTCCGAGATCGATCATCGCCGATCGTGATCATGGCTTGGGTCGATCACAACCGTCAGATCATCGCTGCTCGGATTGAACGCAACGGTCCGAGATCGATCATCGCCGATCGGGATCATGGTTCGATCGATCGGAACCGTTGGATCGTCGATCGGATTGATCGCAATAGTCCGATCGATCCTTGCCGATCTGGATCATGGCTTGGATCGATCGCAACGTCGGATCCTCACCGATCAGATTGATCGCAACGGTCCGAGATCAATCATCGCCGATTGGGATCGTGGCTTCGATCATTCGCAACCATCGGATCGTCGCCGATCGGATTATCACAATGGTCTGAGATCGGCTGATCGGGATTATGGCTTCGATCTATCGCAACCGTCGGATCGTCGCCGATCGGATTGATCGCAACGGTCGAGATCGATCATCGCTGATCGGGATCATGGCTTGGATCGATCGCACCATTGGATCGTCACCGATCGGATTGATCGCAACGGTCCGAGATCGATCATCGCCGATCGGGATCATGGCTTGGATCGATCGCAACCATCGGATCGTCACCGATCGGATTGATCGCAATGGTCCGAGATCGATCATCGCCGATCGGGATCATGGCTTGGATCGATCACAAATCGGATCGTTGCCGATCGGATTGATCGCAACGGTCCGAGATCGATCATCACCGATCGGGATCATGGCTTCGATCAATCGCAACCTCGGATCGTCGCCGATCGGATTGATCGCAACGGTCCGAGATCGATCATCGCCGATCAGGATCATGGCTTCGATCGATCGCAACCGTCTGATCGTCACCGATCGGATTGATCGCAACGGTTCGAGATCGATCATCGCCGATCGGGATCATGGCTTGGATCGATCGCAACCATCGGATCATCGCCGATCGGATTGATCGCAAAAGTCCAAGATCGATCATCGCCGATCGGGATCATGGCTTGGATCGATCGCAACCGTCGGATCATCGCCGATCGATTGATCGCAATGGTCGAGATTGATCATCGACGATCGGGATCATGGCTTCGATCGATCGCAACCATCGGATCGCCGATCAGATTGATCGCAACGGTTCGAGATCGATCATCGCCGATCGGGATCATGGCTTGGATCGATCGCAACCATCAGATCATCGCCGATCGGATTGATCGCAACGGTCCGAGATCGATCATTGCCGATCGGGATCATGGTTCGATCGATCGCAATCGATCATCACGATAGATTGATCGCAATGGTTCGAGATCGATCATTGCCGATCGGGATCATGCTTCGATCGATCGCAACCATCGGATCGTCGCCGATCGGATTGATCGCAATGGTTCGAGATCGATCATCGCCGATCGGGATCATGGCTTCGATCGATCGCAACCATCGGATCGTCGCCGATCGGATTGATCGCAATGGTCCAAGATCGATCATCGCCGATCGGGATCATGGCTTCGATCGATCGCAACCGTCGATCATCACCGATCGGATTGATCGCAATGGTCCGAGATCGATCATCGCCGATCGGGATCATGCTTGGATCGATCACTCGGATCGTCGCCGATCGGATTGATCGCAATGGTCGAGATCGATCATCGCCGATCGGGATCATGGCTTCGATCGATCGCAACCGTCGGATCATCGCCGATCGGATTGATCGCAACGGTCCGAGATCGATCATCGCCGATCGGATCATGGCTTCGATCGATCGCAACCGTCGGATCGTCGCCGATCGGATTGATCGCAACGGTCCGAGATCGATCATTGCGATCGGGATCATGGCTTTGATCGATCGCAACCGTCGGATCATCGCCGATCGGATTGATCGCAACAGTCCGAGATCGATCATCGCCGATCGGGATCATGGCTTCGATCGATCGCAACCATCGTCACCGATCGGATTGATCGCAACGGTTCGAGATCGATCATCGCCGATCGGGATCATGGCTTGGATCGATCGCAACCATCGGATCGTCGCCGATCGGATTGATCGCAATGGTCCGAGATCGATCATCGCCGATCGGGATCATGGCTTCGATCGATTGCAAACGTCGGATCATCGCCGATCGGGATCTTGGCTTGGATCGATCGCAACCATCGGATCATCGCCGATCGGATTGATCGCAACGGTCCGAGATCGATCATCGCCGATCGGGATCATGGCTTGGATCGATCGCAACCGTCGGATCATCACCGATCGATTGATCGCAATGGTTCGAGATTGATCATCGACGATCAGGATCATGCTTCGATCGATCGCAACCATCGGATCGTCGCCGATCGGATTGATCGCAACGGTTCGAGATCGATCATCGCCGATCCGGATCATGGCTTGGATCGATCGCAACCATCAGATCATCGCCGATCGGATTGATCGCAACGGTCCGAGATCGATCATTGCCGATCGGGATCATGGCTTCGATCGATCGCAATCGTCGGATCATCGCCGATCGGATTGATCGCAATGGTCCGAGATCGATCATCGCCGATCGGGATCATGGCTTCGATCGATCGCAACCATTGGATCGTCGCCGATCGGATTGATCGCAACGGTCGAGATCGATCATCGCCGATCGGGATCATGGCTTCGATCGATCGCAACCA
Organism: Calamus simplicifolius; assembly: GCA_900491605.1. Classification (NCBI taxonomy): domain Eukaryota; kingdom Viridiplantae; phylum Streptophyta; class Magnoliopsida; order Arecales; family Arecaceae; genus Calamus; species Calamus simplicifolius. Next base: position 304,770 of record UESW01002529.1, on the reverse strand, counting down.
TCGGATCGTCGCCGATCGGATGATCGCAACGGTCCAAGATCGATCATCGTCGATCGATCATGGCTTCGATCGATCGCAACCATCGGATCATCACCGATCGGATTGATCGCAATGGTTCGAGATCGATCATCGCCGATTGGGATCATGGCTTGGATCGATCACATCAGTCGGATCGTCGCCGATCGGATTGATTGCAATGGTCCGAGATCGATCATCGCCGATCGGGATCATGGCTTCGATCGATCGCAACCATCGGATCGTCGCCGATCGGATTGATCGCAATGGTCCGAGATCGATCATCGCCGATCGAGATCATGGCTTCGATCGATCGCAACCATCGGATCGTCGCCGATCAGATTGATCGCAACGGTCCGAGATCGATCATTCGATCGGGATCATGGCTTTGATCGATCGCAACCGTCGGATCATCTCGATCGGATTGATCGCAACAGTCCGAAATCGATCATCGCCGATCGGGATCATGGCTTCGATCGATCGCAACCGTCGATCGTCACCGATCGGATTGATCGCAACGGTCCGAGATCGATCATCGCCGATCGGGATCATGGCTTCGATCGATCACAACCATCGGATCGTCGCCGATCAGATTAATCGCAACGATCCGAGATCGATCATCGCCGATCGGGATCATGGCTTGGATCGAGCAAACGTCGGATCATCGCCGATCGGATTGATCGCAATGGTCCGAGATCGATCATCGCCGATCGGGATCATGCTTCGATCGATTGCAACCATCGGATCGTTGTCGATCGATTGATCGCAATGGTCGAGATCGATCATCGTCGATCCGGATCATGGCTTGGATCGATCGCAACCATCGGATCATCGCCGATCGGATTGATCGCAACGGTCCGAGATCGATCATCACCGATCGGATCATGGCTTCGATCGATCGCAACCGTCGGATCATCGCCGATCGGATTGATTAATGGTCCGAGATCGATCATCGCCGATCGGGATCATGGCTTCGATCGATCGCAACCATTGGATCGTCGCCGATTGGATTGATCGCAACGGTCCGAGATCGATCATCGCGATCGGGATCATGCTTCGATCGATCGCAACCATCGGATCATCGCCGATCGGATTGATCGCAACGGTTCGAGATCGATCATCCGATCGGGATCATGGCTTCGATCGATCGCAACCGTTAGATTATCACCGATCGGATTGATCGCAATGGTCCGAGATCGATCATCGCCGATCGGGATCATGGCTTGGATCGATCGCAACCGTCGGATCGTCGCCGATCGGATTGATCGCAACGGTCCGAGATCGATCATCGCCGATCGGGATCATGGCTTCGATCGATCGCAACCGTCGGATCGTCGCTGATCGGATTGATCGCAACGGTCCAAGATCGATCATCGCCGATCGGATCATGGCTTGGATCGATCGCAACCGTCGGATCATCACCGATCGGATTGATCGCAATGGTCGAGATCGATCGCCGATCAGGATCATGGCTTCGATCGATCGCAACCGTCGGATCATCGCCGATCGGATTGATCACAATGGTCGAGATCGATCATCGCCGATCGGGATCATGGCTTGGATCGATCGCAACCATCGGATCGTCGCCGATCGGATTGATCGCAACGGTCCGAGATCATCCCCGATCGAGATCATGGCTTCGATCGATCAACCATCGGATCGTCACCGATCGGATTGATCGCAACGGTCCGAGATCGATCATCGCCGATCGGGATCATGGCTTGGATCGATCGCAACCGTCGGATTTCGCCGATCGGATTGATCGCAACGGTCCGAGATCGATCATCGCCGATCGGGATCATGGCTTGGATCGATCGCAACCATCGGATCGTCACCGATCGGATTGATCGCAACGGTTCGAGATCGATCATCGCCGATCGGGATCATGGCTTGATCAATCGCAACCGTCGAATCGTCGCCGATCGGATTGATCGCAACGGTCCGAGATCGATCATCGCCGATCGGGATCATGGCTTCGATCGATCGCAACCGTCGGATCATCGCCGATTGGATTGATCGCAACAGTCCAAGATCGATCTCGGATCATGGCTTGGATCGATCGCAACCGTCGGATCGTCGCCGATCGGATTGATCGCAATGGTCCAAGATCGATCATCGCCGATCGGGATCATGGCTTCGATCGATCGCAACCGTCGGATCATCGCCGATCGGATTGATCGCAACGGTCCGAGATCGATCATCGCCGATCAGGATCATGGCTTCGATCGATCGCAACCATCGGATCGTCGCCGATCGGATTGATCGCAATGGTCCGAGATCGATCATCGCCGATCGGGATCATGGCTTGGATCGATCGCAACCGTCGGATCATCGCCGATCGGATTGATCGCAACGATCATCGCCGGATCATGGCTTCGATCGATCACAACCGGATTGTCGCCGATCGGATTGATCACAACGGTCCGAGATCGATCATCGCCGATCGGGATCATGGCTTGATCGATCGCAACCGTCGGATCGTCGCCGATCGGATTGATCGCAATGGTCCGAGATCGATCATCGCCGATCGGGATCATGGCTTCGATCGATCGCAACCGTCGATCATCGCCGATCGGATTGATCGCAACGGTCCGAGATCGATCATCGCCGATCGGGATCATGGCTTGGATCGATCGCAACCGTCGGATCGTCGCCGATCGGATTGATCGCAACGGTTCGAGATCGATCATCGCCGATCGGGATCATGGCTTCGATCGATCGCAACCGTCGGATCATTGCCGATCGGATTGATCGCAACGGTCCAAGATCGATCATCGCCGATCGGGATCATGGCTTCGATCGATCGCAACCATCGGATCATCGCCGATCGGATTGATCGCAACGGTCCGAGATCGATCATCGCCGATCGGGATCATGGCTTCGATCGATCACAACCGTCGGATCATCGCCGATCGGATTGATCACAACGGTCCGAGATCGATCATCGCCGATCGGGATCATGGCTTTGATCGATCACAACCATCGGATCGTCGCCGATCGGATTGATCGCAACGGTCCGAGATCGATCATCGCCGATCGGGATCATGGCTTCGATCGATCGCAACCGTTGGATCATCGCGATCGGATTGATCGCAATGGTCCGAGATCGATCATCGCGATCGGATCATGGCTTCGATCGATCGCAACCGTCAGATCGTCGCCGATCGGATTGATCGCAATGTCCGAGATCGATCATCGCCGATCAGGATCATGGCTTGGATCGATCGCAACCGTCGGATCGTCGCCGATCGGATTGATCGCAACGGTCCGAGATCGATCATCGCCGATCGGGATCATGGCTTTGATCGATCGCAACCGTCGGATCATCGCCGATCGGATTGATCGCAACGGTCCGAGATCGATCATCGCCGATCGGGATCATGGCTTCGATCGATCGCAACCGTCGGATCATGCCGATCGGATTGATCGCAACGGTCCGAGATCGATCATCGCCGATCGGGATCATGGCTTGGATCGATCGCAACCGTCGGATCGTCGCCGATCGGATTGATCGCAACGGTCCGAGATCGATCATCGATCATGGCTTCGATCGATCGATTGATCGTCATCGATTGATCGCAAAGATTGATCATCGCCGATCGGGATCATGGCTTCGATCGATCGCAACCGTCGGATCATCGCCGATCGGATTGATCGCAACGGTCCGAGATCGATCATCGCCGATCGGATCATGGCTTGGATCGATCGCAACCGTCGGACCATTGATCGCAATCGATCGATTCGATCGGATTGATCGCCGAGATCGAGATCGGGATCATGGCTTCGATCGATCAACCGTCGGATCGTCGCCGATCGGATTGATCGCAATGGTCCAAGATCGATCATCGCCGATCGGGATCATGGCTTGGATCGATCGCAACCGTCGGATCGTCGCCGATCGGATTGATCGCAATGGTCCGAGATCGATCATCGCCGATCGGGATCATGGCTTCGATCGATCGCAACCGTCGGATCGTCGCCGATCGGATTGATCGCAACGGTCCGAGATCGATCATCGCCGATCGGGATCATGGCTTGGATCGATCGCAATCGGATCGCCGATCGGATTGATCGCAACGGTCCGATCGATCATCGCCGATCGGGATCATGGCTTCGATCGGATCGCCGATCGGATTGATCGCAACGGTCCGAGATCGATCATCGCCGATCGGATCATGGCTTGGATCGATCGTCGATCGCCGATCGGATTGATCGCAAAGATCGATCATCCGATCGGGATCATGGCTTCGATCGATCGCAACCATCGGATCGTCGCCGATCGGATTGATCGCAACGGTCCGAGATCGATCATCGCCGATCGGATCATGGCTTGGATCGATCGCAACCGTCGATCGTCGCGATCGGATGGATCGCAATGGTTCGAGATCGATCATCGCCGATCGGGATCATGGCTTGGATCGATCGCAACCGTCATATCGTCGCCGATCGGATTGATCGCAATGGTCCGAGATCGATCATCGCCGATTGGGATCATGGCTTCGATCCAACCGTCGGATCATCGCCGATCGGATTGATCGCAACGAGATCGATCATCGCGATCGGGATCATGGCTTGGATCGATCGCAACCATCGGATCATCGCCGATCGGATTGATCGCAACGGTCCGAGATCGATCATCGCCGATCAGGATCATGGCTTCGATCGATCAACCGTCGGATCGTTGCCGATCGGATTGATCGCAACGGTCCGAGATCGATCATCGCCGATCGGGATCATGGCTTGGATCGATTCGATCATCGCATGATCGATCGCAACCATCGGATCGTCCGATCGGATTGATCGCAATGGTCCGAGATCGATCATCGCCGATCGGGATCATGGCTTCGATCGCAACCATCGGATCGTCGCCGATCGGATTGATCGCAACGGTCCGAGATCGATCATCGCCGATCGGGATCATGGCTTGGATCGATCGCAACCGTCGGATCATCGGATCGGATTGATCGCAATGGTCCGAGATCGATCATCGCCGATCGGGATCATGGCTTCGATCGATCGCAACCGTCGGATCGTCGCCGATCGGATTGATCGCAACGGTCGAGATCGATCTGATCGGGATCATGGCTTGGATCGATGGCAACCGTCGGATCATCGCCGATCGATTGATCGCAATGGTCGAGATCGATCATCGCCGATCGGGATCATGGCTTCGATCGATCGCAACCATCGGATCGTCGCCGATCGGATTGATCGCAACGGTCCAAGATCGATCATCGCCGATCGGATCAAGGCTTCGATCTATCGCAACCGTCGGATCATCGCCGATCGGATTGATCGCAACAGTCCGAGATCGATCATCGCCGATCGGGATCATGGCTTGGGTCGATCACAACCGTCGGATCATCGCCGCTCGGATTGATCGCAACGGTCCGAGATCGATCATCGCCGATCGGGATCATGGTTCGATCGATCGGAACCATTGGATCATCGTCGATCGGATTGATCGCAACGGTCCGAGATCGATCATCGCGATCGGGATCATGGCTTGGATCGATCGCAACCATCGGATCGTCGCCGATCGGATTGATCGCAATGGTCCGAGATCGATCATCGCCGATTGGGATCATGGCTTCGATCATTCGCAACCGTCGGATCATCGCCGATCGGATTATCGCAACGGTCCAAGATCGATAATCGCCGATCGGGATCATGGCTTCGATCTATCGCAACCGTCGGATCATCGCCGATCGGATTGATCGCAATGGTCCGAGATCGATCATCGCCGATCGGGATCATGGCTTGGATCGATCGCAACCGATCGTCGATCGGATTGATCGCAACGGTCGAGATTGATCATCCGATCGGGATCATGGCTTGGATCGATCGCAACCGTCGGATCGTCGCCGATCGGATTGATCGCAACAGTCCGAGATCGATCATCGCCGATCGGGATCATGGCTTGGATCGATCGCAACCGTCGGATCGCCGATCGGATTGATCGATCCGAGATTGATCATCGATCGGGATCATGGTCGATCGAGCAATCGATTATCGCCGATCGGATTGATCGCGATGGTCCAAGATTGATCATCGCCGATCGGGATCATGGCTTCGATAGATCGCAACCGTCGGATCATCACCGATCGGATTGATCGCAACGGTCCGAGATCGATCATCGCCGATCGGGATCATGGCTTGATCGATCGCAACCGTCGGATCGTCACCGATCGGATTGATCGCAATGGTCCGAGATCGATCATCGCCGATCGGGATCATGGCTTCGATCGATCGCAACCGTCGGATCATCGCCGATCGGATTGATCGCAATCGAGATCGATCATCGCCGATCGGGATCATGGCTTCGATCGATCGCAACCATCGGATCGTCGCCGATCGGATTGATCGCAATGGTTCGAGATCGATCATCGCCGATCGGGATCATGGCTTGGATCGATCGCAACCGTCGGATCGTCGCCGATCGGATTGATCGCAACGGTCCGAGATCGATCATCGCCGATCGGGATCATGGCTTGGATCGATCGCAACCGTCGGATCGTCGCCGATCGGATTGATCGCAACGGTCCGAGATCGATCATCGCCGATCGGGATCATGGCTTGGATCGATCGCAACCGTCGGATCATGCCGATCGGATTGATCGCAATGGTCCGAGATCGATCATCGCCGATCGGGATCATGGCTTCGATCGATCCAACCGGATCGTTGCCGATCGGATTGATCGCAATGGTCCGCCGATCGGGATCATGGCTTCGATCGATCGCAACCGTCGGATCGTCGCCGATCGGATTGATCGCAACGGTCCGAGATCATCGCCGGGATCATGGCTTGGATCGATCGCAAACCGGATCGTATCGATCGATCATCGATCGTCGATTGATCGCAACGGTCCGAGATCGATCATCGCTGATCGGGATCATGGCTTGGATCGATGGCAACCGTCGGATCGTCGCCGATCGGATTGATCGCAATGGTCGAGATCGATCATCGCCGATCGGGATCATGGCTTCGATCGATCAACCATCGGATCGTTCGGATTGATCGCAACGGTCCAAGATCGATCACCGATCGGGAGGCTTCGATCTATCGCAATCGGATCGCCGATCGGATGATCGGTCCGAGATCGATCATCGCCGATCGGGATCATGGCTTGGATCGATCGCAACCGTCGGATCATCGCCGATCGGATTGATTGCAATGGTCCGAGATCGATCATCGCCGATCGGGATCATGGCTTCGATCGATCGCAACCGTTGGATCATCGCCGATCGGATTGATCGCAACGGTCCGAGATCGATCATCGCCGATCGGGATCATGGCTTGGATCGATCGCAACCGTCGGATGTCGCCGATCAGATTGATCGCAATGGTCCGAGATCGATCATCGCCGATCGGGATCATGGCTTCGATCGATCGCAACCGTCGAATCGTCGCCGATCGGATTGATCGCAATGGTCCGAGATCGATCATCGCCGATCGGGATCATGGCTTGGATCGATCGCAACCGTCGATCATCGATCGGATTGATCGCAATGGTCCGAGATCGATCATCGCCGATCGGGATCATGGCTTCGATCTATCACAACCGTCGGATCGTCGCCGATTGAATTGATCGCAACGGTCCGAGATCGATTATCGCCGATCGGATTGATCGCGATGGTCCAAGATTGATCATTACCGATCGGGATCATGGCTTCGATAGATGGCAACCGTCGGATCGTTGCTGATCTGATTGATCGCAATGGTCCGAGATCGATCATCATTGATCGAGATCATGGCTTGAATCGATGGCAACCATCGGATCGTCACCGATCAGATTGATCGCAATGGTCCAAGATCGATCATCACCGATCGGGATCACGGCTTCAATCGATCGCAACCGTCGGATCGTCGTTGATCGGATTGATCGCAACGGTTCGAGATCAATCATCGCTGATCGGGATCATGGCTTGGATCGATCGCAACCATCGGATCGTCGCCGATCGGATTGATTGCAACGGTCTGAGATCGATCATCACCAATCGAGATTATCGCTTCGATCGATCGCAACCGTCGGATTGTCGCCGATCGGATTGATCGCAATGGTTCGAGATCGATCATCGCCGATCGGAATCATGGCTTCGATCGATGGCAACCATCGGATCATCGCCGATCGGATTGATCGCAACGGTCCGAGATCGATCATTGCTGATCGTGATCATGGCTTCGATTGATGGCAATCATTGGATCATCGCCGATCGGATTGATCGCAATGGTCCGAAATCGATCATCGCCGATCGGGATCATGGCTTGGATCGATCACAACCGTTGGATCGTCGCCGATTGGATTGATTGCAACGGTCCTAAATCGATCATCGCCGATCGGGATCATAGCTTCGATCGATCGCAACCCTTGGATCATCGCCGATCGGATTGATTGCAACGGTCTGAGATCGATCATCGCTGATCAGGATCATGGCTTGGATCAATTGCAGCCGCTGGATCGTCGCCGATCGGATTGATCGCAACGGTATAAGATCGATCATCGCCGATCGGGATCATGGCTTCGATTGATCGCAACCATCGGATCGTCGCCGATCGGATTGATCGCAACGGTCCGAGATCGATCATCGCCGATCGGGATCAAGGCTTCGATCGATAGCAACCATCGAATCGTCGCCGATCGGATTGATCACAATGGTCCGAGATCGATCATCACCGATCGGGGGATCGATCGTAACCATTGGATCGTCACCAATTGGATTGATCGCAACGGTCTGAGATCGATCATCGCCGATCGGGATCATGGCTTCGATCGGTCCCAACCATTGGATCATCGCCGATCGGATAGATCGCAACAGTCCGAGATCGATCATCGCCGATGGGGATCATGGCTTCGATCGATCGCAACCGTCCGATCGTCGCCGATCAGATTGATCGCAACAGTCCGAGATCGATCATCGTCGATCAGGATCATGGCTTGGATCGATCGCAACCATCGGATTGTCGCCGATCGGATTGATCGCAACGGTCCGAGATCGATCATCGCCGACCGGGATTATGGCTTCCATCGATCGCAACCGTCGGATCATCGTCGATCGGATTGATTGCAACGATCCGAGATCATCATCGCCGATCGGGATCATGGTTTGGATCGATCGCAACCGTCGGATCGTCAACAATCGGATTGATCGCAATGGTCCGAGATCGATTATCGCCGATCGGATTGATCGCGATGGTCCAAGATTGATCATTGCCGATCGGGATCATGGCTTCAATAGATGGCAACCGTCGGATCGTCGCCGATCAGATTGATCGCAACGGTCCGAGATCGATCATTGTTGATCGAGATCATGGCTTGAATCGATGGCAACCATCGGATCGTCGCCGATCGGATTGATCACAACGGTACGAGATAGATCATCACCGATCGGGATCATGGCTTCGATCGATCGCAACCATCGGATTGTCGCTGATCGGATTGATCGCGATGGTCCAAGATTGATCATTGCCGATCGGGATCATGGCATCGATTGATCACAACCATCGGATCGTCGTCGATCGGATTGATCGCAATGGTTCAAGATCGATCCTCGCCGATCGGATCATGGCTTGGATCGATCGCCACCGTCGTATCGTCGCCGATCGGATGGATCGCAATGGTTCGAGATCAATCATCGCTGATACGGCTTGCCATTTCCCCGGGGTAGTATTATCTTCTGCGTGGTTTTCGAAAGCAATGATGTGACAACAAAATCCAAGGCCAGCGTCGGCCTCCAGCGTCGGCCTCTAGTGTCGGTCTCCAGCATCGGCCTCCAATGCTGGCCTCCAACGTCGGCCTCCAGCGTCGGCCTTCAGCGTCGGCCTCCAGCGCCGGCTTCCAGCGTCGGCCTCCAGTGCCATCCTCCAGTGTCGGCCTCCAGCGTCGGCCTCCAGCAATAGCACTAAAGACCGGCACCCAGCATCGGCATCAAAGTTACACGTTAACACCAAAGATAGACGTCCAGCGTCGGCCTCTAGTGCCAGCCCCCAGCGTCGGTCCTCAGCGCCGACCTTCTGTGCTGGAACTCTGACTCCTGCCTCCTGCATTGGCTTCGGCCTCCGGCACCGGCCCCTAGCGTCGACCCGCAATATCTCCCATATACACAATGTAATTTCATACAGCCGACCCCGCAATCTAAGCACCTCGCCCACCAAAATCACGGGCAAGTGTTAGCCGATAGGCAGTTACCACTATAAGCGGCCCTTATCCAGCAACAGTCCAACGACTTGCCGTTCGATGAAACATCACAACAGGACGGATTCGACGGTTCCAACAGACCGAGGTAAACGGGATCCCCAACAGGTATAAAAAGAGGACCCGTGCTCCATGCAAGGGGACTCTCTCTGGAAAACTTCCTCTAGAACAATTCTACAAAAATTATATCTCTATTCGACGACTCACTAACTTGGGCGTCGGAGGGTTCCCGCCGGAACCACCGGTCCGAAACTTTTTGCAGGCTCCAGGAGGAAGACGACAGCTTCTCTGCGCACACGGTGGCCCTAGCCTGCTCGACGTTCATCATACGTGATTCGGCCGCAACAGATTGGCGCGCCAGGAAGGGGGAAAACCAGGTCAAAAATTCTCCCTGGAACCCCTCCGATTTTGCAAAGGAAGCAATGGTGACTACGCGAGCACAAGAAGCCTCCTTCAGCCAGGCAGCTGGGCGCATCCCACTAGCTGAGCATTCAGAGGCCAATCTCCATGTTCCGCCCCTTGCACCTACAAGCCAGCCCGACCGGCTTGATGTTCTAGCCCATCAGGTCCAGAATCTGACGACGATGGTCCGGGGGCTGCAAGAGCGTTATTTGGCTACTGTAACTCAACCCCCCGTGATGGACGAAGGGGCGCGAGGAACAGTTCAGTCTCACCAAGGAGGGACCCCGTCTAAGGTCTCTCACCGCTCACCCCCCGAACCTCATCACCAAGGGACCTCGAAGCGACGACGGTCTCCCTCCCGCCGCTCCGGTCGTTCCCGCCACCGACTGGAGGAAAAGGAGTCCAAGCGGACGCGTTCTTTGTGCCGGCGATCTTCTTCTTCCGATTCATCCCGAGGTAACACTCCCCAGAAAACCACCCGTCGGGCCGAACAAAGGCTTGACGAGTACCATCGGCGTTTGGACGAGCTCAGTCGTCGGATCACCGATCCTTACGTGGCGGAGTCTGAGCGTCGCCCCCCGCTTTCTCGCCATATCATGGAGGAACCGGTCCCCCCCCGGTTCCGTCTCCCTCAATTGGATCCATATGACGGAACGACGGACCCCCTGGACCATCTGGAAAGCTACAAAGTCCTCATGCAGGTCCAGGAAGCGACGGATTCCTTGTTATGCGTCGCATTCCCGGCCACGCTCCATAAGGCGGCACGCGCGTGGTACTCCCGTCTGCCTCCACGCAGCATCAACTCGTTTCGGCAACTTGAGCGATCCTTCCTGGCTCATTTTGATGCCTGTCGAAAGATCCCACGAGTTGCCGATAGCCTCTTTGCTGTCCAGCAGAAGAGTGGCGAGACCTTAAAGGATTTCATCGCTCGATTTAAGGAAGCAGCGTTGGAGGTGTACAACCTGGAAGACTCTGTAGCCACCTTGGCCCTGAAGCGGGGACTTCGCCCATCCAGATTCGCCTACTCCCTAGATAAGAAGCCTCCGCGTTCCTACGCCGAGCTTCTGAGCTGGGCACAGAAGTACATCCACACTGATGAAGCAGATTCTTCCAGGAGAGAAGTTGACAAGAACCCCGGTAATAAACCGCCGCCTACCGATCTCACCGGTGCACGACCTCGAAAGCCCGAGCCTCCACGACGCTCAGATCGCCGACCACAGGCGCTGGTTCCCAAAGAGCAGTTTACTCCCCTCATAGCTCCCATCTCTCACATCCTACTGGAGATCGAGGAGGAACCGTATTTCAAGCGTCCGGCTCCCTTGAAGTCCGGGGGCCCCCGCAACAAGGAGTTTTACTGCTGGTACCACCGGGACTACGGCCACGACACCAAAGACTGCCGCCATCTAAAAAAGGCCATCGAAGAGCTAGTTCAGCAAGGCCACCTGGGCAAGTTTGTTCGAAGGGGGAATCTCCCCGCGACGGGCCCCACGGTGCCCCCAGGTTGCCCGGCTGGCGTGGATAATACCCCAACTGAAAAGACTATAGCTATGATCTCTTGGGGAATGGATGGTGGTTCGAAGAGGCCGCGAGAGGGAATAGACTCTGTAATACCTTTCTTCGGAAAGGATCTATGGGGTAGCTAATAAACATGACGACAGCGTCGTGGTGTCCATGACTATAGCTAAACACCCTGTAAAAAGAATTCTAATTGATAGTGGGAGCTCTGTGGATGTCTTGAGTTACGAGGCTTTTGTTCGGATGAACTTATCAAGGTCTTTACTCCGACCCATTGCCACACCGCTAATGGGCTTCACGGGAGACTCAGTGAGCGTCGAAGGCGAAATTGCTCTCGGTCACGGCTGGAACTCCTCCATGTCAGAGCACCGTGATCATAAACTTCTTGGTGGTCCGGGTCCCGCTGGCTTATAACGCCATCTTGGGAAGACTGGGTCTGAATCTGCTAGATGCCGTGATCTCCACTAAGAGATTATTGGTAAGGTTTCCCACCAATGAAGGGATCGGAGAAATGAAGGGGGAGCAAAGCCCACTTCCGCCTTGCTACCATCTGTCGCCCAGCCCGCTGAACGCAGAGTCAGCGACAGCCTCTGAGTCGCTCGATCCTAGGGAGTTGGGAAGAAGGGGAGAGCCGGCAGACCACCTTCTAACCCTCTCCATGGGTGATGACCCAGCAAGGACTGTTCAGCTAGGGGCGTCGCTCCCAGAAAAGGCACGCCATCAACTCCTTACTTTCCTGCGTGCCAACACCGACGTCTTCGCATGGTCATCCTCCGACATGCCGGGTGTCCCTGAAGAAGTAATCACCCATCGGCTTAACCTTAAGCCAGAGTGTCGGCCGGTCCGACAGAAAAAGAGAAACTTTGTCAAGACAGACAGAAAGCTATCGATGAGGAGATCCGCAAGTTAATGGTTGCGGGCCATATTCGGGAGGTCCACTATCCTGAATGGTTAGCTAATGTGGTGCTAGTCCGTAAGGCCAACGGAAGCTGGAGAATGTGTGTAGATTTCACCGACCTCAACAAGGCATGCCCCAAAGATAGCTTTCCCCTACCTCGAATCGATCAATTGGTGGACGCTACATCCGGCCATGAGGTCCTTAGCTTCATGGATGCTTTCTCTGGATACAACCAGAGCCGGATGAATCCGGCGGATGAAGAAGCTACCTCCTTCATAACTGAAAAGGGTCTATACTGCTACAAGGTGATGCCTTTCGGGTTAAAGAATGCGGGGGCCACTTACTAGAGGCTGATGAACAAGGTCTTTGAAGGACAGATAGGGCGTAATATGGAAGTATATGTGGATGACATGCTGACGAAAAGCGTTCATGCCAGCGACCACATCGCGGACCTGGCAGAAACTTTTGACAGCCTTCGTCGGTACCAGATGAAGCTGAACCCTCGCAAATGCGCATTCGGGGTAACAGCTGGGAAGTTTTTGGGTTTCATGGTAACCGGAGAGGGATTGCAGTAAACCCGGACAAGGTCCAAGCCATCTTGGACATGAGGCCTCCTGCCAACAAGAAGGAAGTACAATGCCTGATAGGAAGAATAGCCGCCCTAAGCCGCTTCCTATCCAAGTCCGCTGAAAGGTGTTTGCCTTTCTTCAAGGCGCTTCGTAGAATCAACAAGTTTGAGTGGACGAAGGAATGCCAAGAGGCATTCGAAGGGTTAAAGGAATTCTTATCCACCCCGCCGCTGCTAGCCAAGCCGACGGGTGAAGAAGAACTCCTTCTGTACCTCGCGGCCTCTCCTGAAGCTGTCAGCTCTGTGCTGGCCCGTGTGGACATTGATGGCACACAAAGGCTAGTATACTATACAAGTAAGCATCTGCGGCCGTACTTCCAAGCCCACCCGATCGCGGTGGTCACTGACCAGCCTCTAAAGACAGTTCTAGCTCGTCCGAATACTTCCGGCCGGCTGGCCAGGTGGGCCCTCAAGCTGGGGGAGTTTGATCTGTCTTTCCGCCCTCGTTCGGCCATGAAGTCCCAAGTCTTGGCAGATTTTTTGGTCGAATGTACTTGGGGAACAGAGTCACCTAAAGAACTTCCGGCGACCACTCAACCCCTTGGAACCGGTGATGATGAGTGGGTCCTTCACGTGGACGGGGCATTGAACTCTCAAGGGAGCGGAGCAGGCCTCATCTTGGCCAACTCGGATGGGGTAGTGACTGAGTGTGCACTTCGCTTCCTCTTTCCAGCCACTAATAATCAGGCGGAATATGAGGCTTTGTTATCCGGAGTAAGATTGGCTCGAGAGCTTGGGGTGAAACGCCTTAGAGCTTTTACCGACTCCCAACTGGTTGCCGGCCAGATTACAAAGGAGTACGAGGCAAAGGATCCCATCATGGCCCGCTACTTAGACGCGGTGCACTCAATGGTTTCCCCATTTACTCACTTCAGCGTCAGCTACATTCCTCGACAAGAGAATGCTAGAGCCGACGCCCTATCCCATCTCGCCGCCTCAGCTGATGGGATGTTGGGAAAGGCTTATGTGGAGCACTTAGAAGCCCCAAGCATTGATGTACCAAGAGAAACTTTGCCAGTGGAGCAGGAGCCCTCCTGGATGGAGGCCTACATTCAATACTTTACTAAGGGCATCCTCCCAGAAGACCCTGCCGAAGCTAGGAAACTTAAAAGACGAGCCCCAAAGTTCTTCCTTATGGAGGGAAAGCTCTACCGAAGGTCATTCTCATACCCTATCCTCAGGTGTGTCGGTCCTACCGACGCCAACTATATTTTGCGAGAGATACACGAGGGGATATGCGGAAGCCATCTGGGGGGCAGGGCCCTTGCATATAAAGCTCTACGTCAGGGGTATTATTGGTTGACAATGAAAGAGGATGCATCTGAGCTCGTTAAAAGATGTGACAGCTGCCAGCGTCATGCCAACGTCCAACATCAACCGGCATCCCAGCTGACCCCTCTAGCTGCACCGTGGCCCTTCGCACAGTGGGGCATGGACATCCTGGGACCTTTCCCTCCTGCCTCCGGACAACGTAAGTTCCTAGTTGTGGCCGTCGATCATTTTACTAAATGGATCGAGGCGGAAGCTCTTGCTAAGATCACGGAAGCCAAAGTAAGGGCTTTCTTTTGGAAATCCGTTGTGTGCCGGTTCGGGTTACCGCACACCCTAGTTACAGACAACGGCCGACAGTTTGATAACATGGCCTTCCGAGAATTCTGCGAGGGCCTGGGCATCCATCACCGATTCACCTCAGTAGGGCATCCCCAAACCAACGGCGCAGCCGAGGTGACCAATCGCATCATCCTCCAAGGGCTCAGGGCTTGGCCAGATAGTTGTAAAGGGCGCTGGGTGGAAGAACTTTCTAGTATGCTGTGGGCCTACCACACGACACCACGAGCACCCACAGGGGAAACCCCTTTCAGCTTGGTCTTTGGGACCGAGGCGGTCATCCCCGTGGAAATAGGAGCTCCTAGTCCCCGGACGGAATTATACCACGAAGAAAGCAACTCAAACCAACTGAGGGCTGATCTGGATTTGGTGGAAGAATTGCGAGATCAAGCGCAACTTCGTATGGCAGCGTTCCGTCAGCGAGTGGCCAAACACTACAACTCTCGGGTGCGACCCAAGACATTCCGGCCAGAAGACCTTATCCTACGAAGAGCTGAAGTATCAAAGCCGACGGAAGGGGGCAAGCTAGCACCAAAATGGGAAGGACCATACCGTGTCAAGGAGGTGCTCCACCATGGGGCGTATAAAGTCGAAGAACTAGACGGGAAACCGCTCCCTCGAACTTGGAATGCCGACAACTTACGCCGGTACTATCAATAGAACTCTATCGCTATTAATTTGAATCTGTTTGTTGCATGAATAATAAACATGTTCTTATTTTCGAATGAGTATGTTTAGCAAAAGACCGGACCCGCTCCGGCAGTCAAAGACCAACTCCGCGTTGGCACCTAAGACCGGCGCCCAGCGTCGGCAATAAAGACCGGCTCCCGCGTTGGCACCAAAGACCGGACCCACTCCGGCAGACAAAGGCCAACTCCGCGTTGGCACCTAAGACCGGCGCCCAGCGTCGG
Organism: Calamus simplicifolius; assembly: GCA_900491605.1. Classification (NCBI taxonomy): domain Eukaryota; kingdom Viridiplantae; phylum Streptophyta; class Magnoliopsida; order Arecales; family Arecaceae; genus Calamus; species Calamus simplicifolius. The sequence continues at coordinate 288,600 of UESW01002529.1, read as the reverse complement.
CAACGAATACCAACTCCGCGTTGGCACCTAAGACCGGCGCCTAGCGTCGGCAATAAAGACCGGCTCCCCGCGTCGGCACCAAAGACCGGACCCACTCCGGCAGTCAAAGACCAACTCCGTGTTGGCACCTAAGACTGGCGCCCAGCGTCGGCAACAAAGACCAACTCTGTGTTGGCACCTAAGACCGGCGCCCAGCGTCGGCAATAAAGACCGGCTCCCCGCATCGATACCAAAGATCGGACCCGCTCCGGCAGTCAAAGACCAACTCCGCGTTGGCACCTAAGACCGGCGCCCAGCGTCGGCAACAAAGACCAACTCTGTGTTGGCACCTAAGACCGGCGCCCAGCGTCGGCAATAAAGACCAACTCCGCGTTGGCACCTAAGACCGGCGCCCAGCATCGGTAATAAAGACCAACTCCGCGTTGGCACCTAAGACCGGCGCCCAGCGTCGGCAATAAAGACCGGCTCCCCGCATCGGCACCAAAGACCGGACCCGCTCCGGCAGTCAAAGACCAACTCCGCGTTGGCACCTAAGACCGGCGCCCAGCGTCGGCAACAAAGACCAACTCCGCATTGGCACCTAAGACCGGCGCCCAGCGTCGGCAATAAAGACCGGCTCCCCGCGTCGGCACCAAGGACCGGACCCGCTCCGGCAGTCAAAGACCAACTCCGCGTTGGCACCTAAGACCGGCGCCCAGCATCGGCAATAAAGACCGGCTCCCCACGTCGGCACCAAAGACCGGACCCGCTCCGGCAGACAAAGACCAACTCCGCGTTGGCACCTAAGACCGGCGTCCAGCGTCGGCAACGAAGACCAACTCCGCGTTGGCACCTAGGACCGGCGCCTAGCGTCGGCAATAAAGACCGGCTCCCCGCGTTGGCACCAAAGACTGGACCTGCTCCGACAGTCAAAGACCAACTCCGCGTTGGCACCTAAGACCGGCGCCCAGCGTCGGCAACAAAGACCAACTCTGTGTTGGCACCTAAGACCGGCGCCCAGCGTCGGCAATAAAGACCAACTCCGCGTTGGCACCTAAGACCGGTGCCCAGCGTCGGCAATAAAGACCAACTCGCGTTGGAACCTAAGACCGGCGCCCAGCGTCGGCAATAAAGACCGGCTCCCCACGTCGGGACCAAAGACCGGACCCGCTCCGGCAGTCAAAGACCAACTCCGTGTTTGCACCTAAGACCAGTGCCCAGCGTCGGCAACAAAGACCAACTCCGCATTGGCACCTAAGACCGGCGCCCAGCGTCGGCAATAAAGACCGGCTCCCGCATCGGCACCAAGGACCGGACCCGCTCCGGCAGTCAAAGACCAACTCCGCGTTGGCACCTAAGACCGACGCCCAGCGTCGGCAATAAAGACCGGCTCCCCGCGTCGGCACCAAAGACCGAACCCGCTCCGGCAGACAAAGACCAACTCCGCGTTGGCACCTAAGACTGGCGCCCAGCATCGGCAACGAAGACCAACTCCGCGTTGGCACCTAAGATCGGCGCCTAGCGTCGGCAATAAAGACTGGCTCCCCGCATCGGCACCAAAGACCGGACCCGCTCCGGCAGTCAAAGACCAACTCCGCATTGGCACCTAAGACCGGCGCCCAGCGTCAGCAACAAAGACCAACTCTGTGTTGGCACCTAAGACCGGCACCCAGCGTCGGCAATAAAGACCGGCTCCCCGCATCGGCACCAAAGACTGGACCCGCTCCGGCAGTCAAAGACCAACTCCGCATTGGCACCTAAGACCGGCGCCCAGCGTCGGCAATAAAGACCGGCTCCCCGCATCGGCACCAAAGACCGGCACTTAGCATCGGCAGCAAAGATCAACTACGCGTTGACACTAAGGACCAGCGCCCCGCGTTGGCAATAGCAACTGACACCCGCGTTACCACCGAATATTGACCTTGTCAACACTTAGGACAACATCACGGCTCGCGATCCTATTTAGCGTAACCTACTGTACATAATCCTATCAATTGGCGGTTCACAGCAGTTTGAACAAATGAAGTTAATCATAATCGAAGGGGTGAAAGAGATTGAAAACATTCATTGATAGTAAAGGTTACAAAATTGCTGACTCAGGTCAGGCACAACCAATACAAGGAGAAAAACAAAAAGCTGTTAATGACCATCCGGAGCCGGGGCGTCATCCTCAGGGACATCGTCGGGCTTCAGCCCCTCGATATCCTCCAGGTCGTAAAGCTCCTGGATTTTATCTTTACAGTCTTGGAAGCCGGCGTCATAAGCTAGCGCCGCTGACTCGGCTACATCATTGTCAAAGGCTTCGGATTTCTTATAATCTTCTACGGCATCGGCCCCTTTCTTTTCAGCCTCGATGGCCCTCCTCTGGGCCTCCGCTACTGTTTCCTCCAAATCCGCAATTTTAGTTACGTATTGGCGGGTGGCTTCCTTGGCCGCCTTTGTCTCAGCGAAGGCAGAACTCATTTGAGTCTTTAAAACACATACCTCCAGTTCTGCTGCCCCCAGCTTCTCCTCAGCCGCTCTTTGTTTTTCCTCTGCCACCTGAGCATTGTCCAGCTCATTGGCGGCACGACGCTGAGCAACCTCCAGTGCATATTCAGCCTTTTCGGCTCTAAGCCGAGCAACCTCGATCTCACCCTTCAGGGTGGCCCGGGTATCCTCTAGAGCCATTGCCGCCTTCTCTGATTTGACTTGGAGGGAGACCATCTCCTCCCGTGCTTGTTCAATGGCGATGTCGCTCAGAGTCCAGAGGTTTTTAAGGGTGACAAGAAAATTCAAGGCCTGAAAAAAAAAAATATCCAGATTTAAGGAAGGAAAAGAGGGGAAGGAAAAGGACAATAATGGCACAGAAACTCACCCAGAGATGCGCCACCGAGGCTTCACGAAAAAAGGTAACACACCCTTGACCTCGAAGGTATTCTTGCACCTCATCCACCGAGGCTTCCTCTATGATCTGTGCAGCCCAACGGCCGTGGTTTGCCAGCAGTGACTGGAAGAAAGGATCGATGCCCCTCTCTTCCCTGGACGTCGGCCCTACAGAGGCTGATTCCGCCCCTGAACCTGCCACCTCCGGCTCTTTCGTTGGCGGAGGTGCTTCGGCTGTCGCCCCCGCGGGGGGCAGGGCAGCGATTGGAGTCGCCAAAGTTTTGTCCATCTCTTTGAACGTGGGAGACGGCGTCTCCCCCTCGGGAGATAAGTCGAGCAAGATAATCGGAGGAGCCGAAGCTGGAGATTCTCCCTCCGGTGGGTTCCGTTCCACCTCACCGGCCTCGGCCTTCGCCGCGTCTGCCGTGACGGGTTTGTCGGCTTGGATTGGAGCCGCCTCGCTTACGCGCAAGGATTCCACTGTTTTGGCCCCCTGGGCCTCGGCCTCCTCAGCGTCGGCCCTTTTGGGGCCGCCCTTCTTCAAGACCTTGGCACGGAGGGGCTTCACGACTTTAGCCCCTCCGGTGTCGACCCCCCCAGCGTCGGTCTCCCTAGCGCCAACCCTCCCAGTGTCGGCCCTCCTGGGAACTTTAGCGGCGGCCCTCCCTTCGGCAGGAGGTGCAGTCCCAGCAGCCTTCCTCTTCTTGGTGGCCACCTGTTTAAGCTTATGCAGCGTCGGCGCCATCCCTACACAATCAAAGGATAGTTAAAAAAAAAAAGGGAGAGGAAAAGAGAAGCAAAGGAGAAGAGAGGTGAGTAGACTAATGCTCACCCCTCGCGGGAATTAGACCGGCACGGTGAAGATTCTCCTCGGCTAGAAGCTTATTACACCGAGGAATGTCGGCAGTCAGAAGCTGCCCAAACGCCATCCGATCTCGTGGAAGGATGGAGGGGTCCCTATTGGCGTCGATGTTGGGTATCCCCCAGCTTCCACGAACCCCGCTGATGTCCGCAAAGAAAAACTTATCCTTCCACCCTTTAACGGAGGAAGGAAGGCACAATTTAAGAATCCTATTGGACCTAGGGGTAAAAGACCACCAACCCGACTGTTTGCGAAGGGTATAGAAGCTACGGAATAGGGAAATACTAGCCTCAATGCCCTGCAGGTGGCAGAGTACTAAAAAACCAACAATGGTTCGGATGGAGTTAGGAACTAGTTGGGAAGGGGTCAAGGAGTAACGATCTAGAAGATTAAGAATGAAAGGGTGGA
>UESW01002529.1:198332-275081 GCA_900491605.1 Calamus simplicifolius | reverse complement strand
AGAATATTTGTGCTCCTTGCAATTGATCAAACAAATCTTCAATTCTTGGTAAGGGATATTTATTTTGTACAGTCATCCCGATAATCTATACATAGCCGGAGACTTCCATCTTTCTTCTTCATAAATGTATAGGAGCACCCCAAGGGGACACACTTGGTCTGATAAAGCCCTTATCTAATAACTCTTGCAATTGTTTCTTTAACTCTCTTAATTCTGCTGGAGCCATCCTATATGGGGTCTTTGAAATTGGACTAGTACCAGGAATCAGATCAATAGAGAAATCAATCTCCCTATCCAGAGGTAACCCTAGTAACTCATCTGAAAAAACATCAGAGAACTCATTCACAACATGAATGTCCTCTGTGCGAAGCTCCTTTTGTTGGGTATACAACACTGTAGCAAAATACCCATAACAACCTTTCCTGAGAAGCTGCTTGGCCTGTAGTGCCAATATCATTTTTAGTTGGCAGATGACTTGCCACCCATATAGCTAAACTCAGCTTGCCAGGAATTTAAAATTTCGCTATCTTCTCAAAATAATCAATTGTAACATGATAAGCTGCTAGCCAATCCATCCCAAGAATTAAATCGAAATCCTTCATTTCTAAAATTAACAAATCTGCCTTCATCTGCATATCCCCTGGTTAATATGCAATCATTACACATTGACTCCACTAACATAATATCTCCACTTGGTGTAGAGACACACATCTCAACTTCTAATGGTATAGGTGTTAACTTGCCTCTTTTAACAAAATAAGCAGATATAAAGGAATGTGTAGCACCTGGATCAAATAATGCATACATTGTATGAGATAATAACTTAATCATACCTGTCACCATAGCATTTGAGGCATTAGCATCTGGAACTGAGAGTGCATAGATACGCCCTTGAGCTCGAGGTTTTTGCGGTACCTCCTTCGATTGTGGTGCTACTGGAGACTCTAGTTTTTCTTGTGGTTCTTTCTCCTTGGAACACTTTGCTGCTATGTGACCTAGCTGTCCACATGTGTAGCACTTCTTCTGTCATAGCCCGCAATCTCTTAGAAAATGTGGTTCTCCACAACCGAAACACTTGACTTCACCTTTATTCGATGTCCCATCACTTGGGAATGCATTGTTATGCCTCTTTGTATTAAGGTTTCTCTTATCTTGGCCTTGAAAATTTTCAAACCTACCTCTTTTCTTCATAGTCCTCTCCTTTGCAGCTTGTATATTACTAAAGCCCTTTTCTATCACCAAAGCCCTGTTCACCACCTCCTTATAGGTGGTCAACTCAAAAGCCGCCACTCATTGTTGGATCGGTCCCTAAGTCCATTTTTATACATTTGAGCCCAAAAAAATTTCCTTTGCCACTACTGTGGGTGCATACCTCGATAATTTTTCAAACTTGGTAGTATATTGTGCCACTATCATACTGCCTTAGTCAAGACGATCAAACTCTCGAAACTTCTGGAATCTAATACTCTGAGAAAAATATTTTTTAAAGAAAACCTTTTTAAATTTTTCCTAGGTGTGTGGTGAATCATTAGGGCTAAGTTTTTCTTTCTCTGTCTCCCACCAATCAGCTGCCTCACCAAGCAATATGAAGGTCGCAAAGTTGACCTTTTCCTCCTCTGGACATTTCAAGACTTGGAAGACCTTCTCAATCTCTTTCTACCAACTCTCGGCCTCCATAGGATAGTAGTGCCCTTGAAAGCCGACGGTGCATACTTCTTGAACTCAATCAGGTTAACTCGATGCTCAGATTGAGTTTTGGGATCTCATAGTTGCTGTTGTAGTTGTTGCTGCTGCAATTGTTGCTGCAAAAATCGCTGTTGTTGCTGCTGTTGTAGATCTATCATCTTCATCATATTTGCCCTTGATGCAGCTTGTTGTTATAGCGGAATATCTAGTAACTGGGCAGTAGTCACATGCTCACTGGGCTGTACCCTAGGTTCCTCCTCATTTTGTGCTCCTGATGTCCCTACTTCTATGGTTCCCACTCTAAGGGCATTAGGAACTTCAGTGGTGGGGACCACAGGGGGTTCCTCCTAGCACAAACCCCGCACTGTTGAGGCTATATCACTTTCTTGTGATTGCGAGGGCTCCTACGCAGTTGTGCCATCGGCGAATCGGGTTGGCCTTCTAGGTCGACCATATCCTCTACCATAAGCCATATCAACCTTTATGCAACAAGGTTCAGTTTTCAATTTAATATTCATATATCAATCAAAATTAATTCACATTTCAAAACTTTCATTCAAATAAGATTTAAAAATTTCCCCCCACCCACTCTCACTTCAATCCTAAATTCTAGAATCCTAAATGATCATAAACCTAAGCTCTGATACCACTTTTGTCATGTCCCAAATCTACCATCTGATTCAGCCACGTGACACGTCCGCATGAACCCTAAGGCAAGCCCTAGAGACCATGCAAGGCTTGATATAAACAATCCATACTATATTTCATAAAAAAATTATCATTTAAAGAAATAGCAATTATCATAATTTAAAAAAAAAACTAGGTAGACTTCCACTAATGTCATAAATATAAGTTCATTATTTTTCCTACAATCTTTATAAAAATTTATTAAAATAGAATTTATATATATCTAACTAATCACAATAGATGCAACATCACTCCATCCCATCCTATCAAATTAATCACCTCAATCTGTAAAAAAAAATTCAATGGATATAATGAGCTCAACAGTCCTGTAAGAATCCCCTACATAAAATTTACCTTCTTATATAGCAATTAAATAATAACCTTTATGGTATAAATACATGATTAAGGAAATCTAAACCACCAAACCAATAAATGTAGATGCCATCATGCAATCATGTAACATACATCTAATGACTTCAGACTCAACCAATCATACATTGGATCCAAATCTATCTGGTTTTCAGCTCTAGGCTACCATAACCGTTCCAGTCCATGGCGGGGCAACCACGATGTCACACTCCAGCCTGTGACGAGCAATACCATCATTTTTCAGTCTATGGTGGGGCCCACATTGTCACACTCCAGCTAGCAACACTACCACATTTCTAGCCTATGGAAAGGCTCTCACATGGCCAGCCTAGAGCATCAACTATCATGCACTCATGCATCACAACCAACACATGGCATGCATATCAATGCATCGTAACTCAACCACATATTAATGCATCATAACTCAACCATGATAATAAAAATTTTGTAAATCATAATTAGTCAATATTTATCAACCAAACTATACCAAGAATCAGAGTACAGCACGGAATCCACAATTCACCCAACGTAAATCATAAAAAAAACTAATTGTTGGTCCAGATAGCAATCCAAGAGGGGGGTGAATTGAGTTTTTCAAAAATTAAACTCTTTTGAAGGATAACCCCCAGCGGAAATAAAAACTTAGATTCACAGTTTAAAACAAAGCAACTATAAATGAAGAGTTGAAGATAAAGAGACAATCACGGCAAACACAATAGATTTTATAGTGGTTCGGTGTACCTACACCTACGTCCACTCCCAAGTACCTCTTGGGTCCACACTATAATCAAACTGATTACAGCAGAGTTGTTTTGCAAGCTCACAACTCAAACTTGTTGTTTTCCGGGTGCACAACGAACCCAGCTGGTTTTCAAGGCTCACCAGCACAAAACCTAAAACCACAAGCAAATGCTTGCACAAGGCTAACAGCCTCAACTGAATCAATCACCAGATTGACCCAGCAAACAGTATTTGATTTTACAAAAGCAAACTGCTCCTTCAATGAGCAAATATACAATAATGAAACAATAAATAGAGATTAGGAACCAAAGCCTGATTCGAAGATCTTGGTGGCTTCTTCCTTCTCTTCCTTTGAATGGATCTTCCTTTGAATATGCTCTTGAGGTTCAGAAGATTGAAAAACTAGGGCTTCTTCCTTCTTTTGAGATTTCTTCTAAATAGAACAGCAAAGGCTTGGAATCTCTTCTCTTCTTTGGGGAATGAGTATGATCTTTCCTTACAGGTTTTCCCTCTTTTCTTTTCTGATGGATCTCAAGGATTTTCTCTATTCTTTTCTTTTTGCCTCTTTCTTGTCTTTTCCTCTTTTTTGGGATGCAATCCCCTCTTCTTATAGATTCGATTAATCCACAAATAGTGAAAACTATCCGTTAGAAGCAAGTGAAAAAGGATTAGATCCATAAATAACAATAGCCGTTGGGATTAAAATAGATAAAGTTAAAGTTTAGAGTCGTTCTGACAGTTCTGGAGCCGTGTCTGACATTCTGGAGTCGGCTCTGGCTTTTCTGGAGTCGGCTCTAACTCGAAATAATTTAATCCGCTCGATCTGGAGTCGTCTCTGACTTTTCTGGGGTCGACACAAAATTCTTCTGGAGTCGACTCTAACAGTCCGGGAGTCGACTCTAAGTCGTGGCCTGAAAATCCAACGTTCTGTTGTTTCTGATAGAGTCGGCTCTCACAGTCCCGGAGTCGACTCTAAGTCTGTGCCATTTTCGGAGTCGGCTCTGCGATTCCATGTGTCGACTCTAATGTCTGTCTTACCTTGACATTAGATTCAAACCAGAACTTGATTTTCCTTCTTGATTTTGATCATCAATTAGACTTATAATCTGAAAAACTTAATCAAAATCATTAGTAACATCAAATGTTATACTCAAATAGTTTTGTTAATCATCAAAATCCTCAATTGGGTCAACAATCTCCCCCTTTTTGATGATGACAAAAACTTTGAGTATATGCATTAAAGAAATTCATTTGAATTGAGAATTATAGACATTGTTAAAGCTTAGAGACTTTGTAATAGAGAATTTGATGCCAACATTCAAAATGAATAAAATAAACAAAACATGACATCAATCAAAATGATTAACTTTTATATGGAGAAATTTATTAAGCTCCCCCTGCATTGAATAACTCCCCCTATGTAGATAGACTGAATTTTTTCAAAAAATCTCTCATTCTTTCTATTCTCAGAATTGTTCTTCATTTTCTTTCTTCATTCTCTTTTTCTTATTCTTATTCTCTTTCTTTTTATGCATTATACTCATCTCTCCCCCTTTTTTGTTATCAACAATAAGGTGAGTTTTAAAGCAATAAGAATGTTATCAAAGCGAGGATGTTGGTTCGAATAACATAAAGATAGGAAATTCATTCATTGACATTCAATCAAGACAAATTTGTAATAAAAGTGTAATATTCATTCAACCATTTGTACTCCAAAGCAAGATCTATTACATGTATTCTAAAATGACAGATTTAAGTATGTAAATCCTAGATACATGCTAAGAAAGAAAACAAGAAATCCTAAGATACAACCTAGGATAATATCAAATATGCTTGTACACAATTTTCTTTAGATGTCCGATCATTCCATAACATCATCTTTTTGGGTTTTCTTAAAACTTTCAAGACATGCTTCAATTTGAGAAACGGCAAGGTCAATATCTTTCTTTAGTTGACTTGTAGCATGAAGATACTTTCCAGAACCGTCAGCAATGCCTTCCATCCTTTCAAAAATTTATGAAGATCAGTGCTAAAGGATTCGACGGAATTGCTAAGTGAAAAAGAAATCATGTCAAGTCTTGAATTAATCTCTTTTAATTGATTGAACTCCTCTCTTAATTTACACATATCATTTGTTCTTACACTGTCATACTCAGCAAGTAAAGCCCTGAGCTGACCAATTTGCTCCTCAGAAAATCTTTCTGATGCCATTGCTGACTGATGTGGAAGTTGAGAGCTTGGTCCAGCTTCTGAGGGTCCAGCAGTCCAGGTCCAGCAGAAGGTCCAGCAGAAGATGGTCCAGCAGATGGTTCAGGAATGTCTTCTCCTCTGACTTCCTCAACTCTAACCTCCTCAGCTCTGGCCTCATGTCCTCTTTTAATCCAGTTTCCATTTTCTTTTCTAAAGCCCATTCGGTGAATTGTAGAGACACTATAGTAATCTGTATGTCTTAACTTTCTTAGTGGCTCATTGTCCATTATAAGTACACCTTGGCTTCTGAAAACTAAAGTTAAAACCATACCATATGGCAATGTAGATCTCTTCTTAGTAGCTGCCTCGCCATATAGCCTATCATCATCTCAGCAAGATTTAAGGTCTACCAGTGAGTATGCAGTCCATCAATAAAACGTCTCGCTCCGAGACATACTCAAACCTTCCGATTTTAGGAAAAAGAATCCTTCCACAGATATTGTGAAGTAAGTCTGAGTTCCAAATTAAGTTGATTTGCAAAATTTCCTCAAACTCAGAAACTTCTCTTCCTAACATCCTTGATAGTGCTCCTCCTCTATCTTCATGATGATATTCAATAAGTCCAACAGTAGGCATTTCCAATAAATTACCAAGGATTCGGCTGTGATGACTACCTTTGTTCCTCTTACAACACTTACTAATCCTCCCTCTCCTCTACTTAAATCATTATAAAACTCTCTTACTAGGGCAGGGTAGGTAGGAATATCCAAAGAGCAGACCTTCTCCCATCCCATTTCTTCAACAATCGCCCAATAGCAAAGCCCTCGAAATAAAGAAGTTGAAATCAACTTTCCTTCCGGTTGTAATGGCCTTACCAGCTAATTGGTCGACTTTTGGAGAAGATGGTGAGGGTGGAGAGTCATCTTGAGTGGCAGATGAAGAAGATGACGAAGGTTGCCTCCGATTTGAACGGCGCTTCGTCGGAACAGTCGAACCACCAATGGTAGCACGCCTTTTGGGAGCCATTGGATTCGATTGGAATGAGTAATCAAGGGTTTTGAGGGATTTGGAGGGTTTGGAATCAGTTTGGAACGGCTTGAAAAGGTTTAGGAGACGATAGAAATCGTTTGGGGTCGACTCCGCCCTTTTTATTTTGACCTAGTTCCACTTAGAGTCGACTCCCGAAAACGAGGTGTCGGCTCCGAACCAGAGAATCTGTCAGCGCCCGAATTAGAGTCGGCTCTACAGAAGCCAGAGTCGGCTCTAATTGCCCAGACAGAACATCAAAATAAGAAGGTGTCGACTCCACAAACTGAAGGTGTCGACTCCACAATAGTTTCAGAAAAAATTTGAATTTCAAGGATCTGAAACTGATCAAATTAATCATCAAACTCTAGATAAGTGTTCCTTAACAATTGGGGAAACAATAAATCAACTTTCTAGATAAATTTCCTTATTGAACATAGAGGATTTTCAAGAAATTATAGAAGTCTAGATAGTTGTTGTCCTTAAGAGTTTCAGAAAATTATTCTAAAGGATCACAAACTCCTAATTCTCCTCTAAGATAGCAAAATCTCTCCTCACTCAAAGGTTTGGTAAAATATCAGCTAATTGATCATTAGTATTAACATATTCAAGACAAACATCTTTGTTAGTTACATGTTCTCTAATAAAGTGATGTCTAATTTCAATGTGTTTAGTTCTTGAATGTTGAATTGGATTTTTAGTTAGATTGATAGCACTAGTATTATCACATTTAATAGGTATTTTATCAAGTGTGATACCATAATCTTCAAGTTGTCGCTTAATCCAAAGGATTTGAGCACAGCAACTTCCAGCTGCAACATACTCTGCCTCAGCAGTGGATAATGCAACCGAATTTTGCTTCTTGCTAAACCAAGAGATTAAGTTACTTCCTAAAAGTTGGCATACCCCACTTGTACTCTTTCTATCTAATTTACAACCAGCATAGTCAGAATCAGAATAAGCAATCAATTTTAAGGTTGAGTCTCTAGAATACCATAATCCTACATTTTTAGTTCCATTTAAGTATCTAAAGATTCTTTTAACAGCAAGTAAATGTGATTCCTTAGGATTAGATTGATATCTTGCACATAAGCAGACAGAAAACATGATATCTGGCCTACTTGCAGTTAGATAAAGAAGTGATCCAATCATACCTCTGTAATGCTTCTGATCTACTTTCTTACCTACTTCATCCTTGTCCAGCTTGCATGAGGGACTCATTGGCGTACCAAGAGGTTTAGCAGATTCCATACCAAATTTCTTGAGTATTTCCTTTGTATACTTTGTTTGGTTAATGAAAATTCCGCTTTCTCTTGTTTGATTTGAAGTCCAAGGAAGAAGTTTAGTTCTCCCATCATGCTCATCTCGAATTCTCCCTGCATTAGCTTAGCAAATTCTTGACAAAGAGATTGTTAGTAGCACCAAATATAATGTCATCAACATAAATTTGAACGATTAATAAATCCTTTCCTTTTCTTTTTAAAAACAAGGTTTTATCAACATTTCCTCTAGAAAAGTCATTTTCAATTAAAAATTTACTTAATCTATCATACCAAGCTCTAGGTGCTTGCTTTAAACCATAAAGTGCTTTGTGTAGTTTGAAGACGTGGTTTGGAAATTCATGATCTTCAAAACCAGGAGGTTGTTCAACATAAACTTCCTCATTTATAAAACCATTTAGAAATGCACTTTTAACATCCATTTGAAATAAGTTGAAATTCATATGACATGCAAATGCAAGTAGTAGCCTAATGGCTTCTAATCTAGCAACAGGTGCAAAAGTTTCATCAAAATCTATACCTTCTTCTTGATTATATCCTTTTGCAACTAGTCTAGCTTTGTTTCTAATTACTATGCCATTTTCATCTAATTTATTTCTAAATACCCATTTAGATCCTATTATAGGGTGATTTTTAGGTCTTTCAACTAGGGTCCAAACTTGATTTCTAGTGAATTGGTTTAACTCTTCCTGCATTGCTAACATCCAATAACTATCTTTCTCGGCTTCCTCTATAGTCTTAGGTTCTATATGAGATACAAATGCAAGATGATTATTGATATCTCTCATTGATGATCTAGTCCTTACACCTTGAGATGGATCACCTATGATTAGGTCCTTAGGATGACCATAAGCATATCTCCAATCTCTAGGTAGATCTTGATCATTTTGAACAGTATCAATACCATCATCCTTAGGTGAGTCATCATCCTTAACTTCAGGTTCTTGATCTGAAGATACATTTAATTTTTCAATATCTCTTTCAATCAAAGATGTATCTTCCTCATCATCAATTTTATCTGAACTTGATGCTAAAGACTCATCAAACACTATATGAATGGATTCTTCTACAACTAAGCTTTTCTTATTAAATACTCTATATGCTTTGCTAGATGTAGAATATCCTAGGAAGATACCTTCATCAGACTTTGCGTCAAACTTCCCAAGATTATCCTTACCATTGTTATGAATAAAACATCTACAACCAAATGCATGAAAATAACTTAAATTTGGTTTCCTATTGATCCAAAGTTCATAGGGAGTTTTCTTAAGGATAGGTCTAATTAGGGCTCTATTTAGAATGTAACAAGCTGTGTTTATAGCTTCCGCCCAAAAATATTTTGGAAGTTGGCTTTCACATAGCATGGTACGGGCCATGTCTTCTAAAGTCCTATTCTTCCTTTCTACAACTCCATTTTGTTGTGGTGTTCTAGGTGCAGAGAAGTTATGATGTATGCCTTTTTCAAAACAGAATTTTTCAAATAAGTGATTTTCAAATTCAGTTCCATGATCACTTCTAATAGACACTATGGTAGTGTTTTTCTCATTAGTGACTTTCTTAACAAATTTCATGAATATTGAGAAAGTCTCATCTTTGTGAGCCAAAAACATTACCCAAGTGAATCTAGAGTAATCATCTACTATCACTAGACCATATTTCTTTCCTCCTAGACTTGTGGTTCTAGTAGGTCCAAAAAGGTCCATGTGTAGTAGCTCTAGTGGCCTAGTAGTTGAAACAACATTCTTAGATTTGAAAGAAGTTCTTGTTTGTTTTCCAAATTGACATGCATCACATATTCGATTATTTTCAAAATTTAGACTAGGAATACCTTTAACTAAATCCATTTTCAATAATTTGAAATTAGGTGTGTGCTTGCATGACCTAATCTACGATGCCATAGCCAACCAATCTCATTCATTTTAGCATTATCAGCAACTAAGCAATGATTACTTGGAGATAAATTACTCAAATCAATTAAGTACACATTGCCATAGCGTTTACCAACAAGAATAATGCTATTATCAATGGGATTAGTAACAGTGCAAACAGAAGCTTCAAAGGAAACCTTGAAACCTTTGTCACACAGTTGGCTAATACTTATTAGATTATGTTTAAGTCCATCAACATATAAAACATTATCAATATGAGTAGATGGAGTAATTTGAATCTTACCAATGCCCATGATATGGCCTTGACCATTATCACCAAAAGTAACTACTCCACCTCTTTTTGATTCAAGGGTGATGAATTGATCTTTGTCACCCGTCATGTGTCTTGAGCAACCACTGTCCAGGTACCATTTTCTTTTCAGTCTGATGGCTGCAAGACACTCCTGCAAAACATTTATGTCTTAATTTTAGGTACCCAAGCCTTCTTGGGTCCTTCATGGTTAGAAGCATTAAACATTGTTCCTTTGGGAACCCAAATCATCTTTTTCTTTTATGTGAAGATTTACACATATATGATTTATGTCCTTTGTTTCCACATTTAAAACAAGTAATGTTTAATGATTTTTCAGCATGTACAAAAATGTTTTTCAAGATTTTTGCTTTTTAAGTGGATTATATCCTAATCCAGCTTTATCAAAAATAGCCTTTTGATTTTCCAAAATCATATTAAGTTTGATAGAGCTTAGAGTAAATTTATCAACTATAGGCTTAAGTCTATCAACTTCATTTTTCAAACTTTCTTTTTCTTTTATTAAAAGTTCTTTATCAACAACATGCTTTTCATTTTCTAATGATAGTTTTTGCATTTGAGTTTTCAAATCTTTGTTCTTTGAACTTAGGTTTGCAAAATCATCCATTAATTCATAAAAAGCACTATGTAATTCATCAAAAGTGAAGTCATCAAGAAAACTCGGACTTACCTCATCATTGTCCGCCATGAAGCATAGATTGGCCATTTCACTCTTTTCTTCTTCTTCGGAACTTGTGCTTTCCGAATCGCTCCATGTGGCCATCATTGCCTTCTTTTTGAACTCCGGGTGCCTTTCTTTAGTTGAGGGCATTCAGATTTAAAGTGACCCGGCTTCTTGCATTCAAAACAAATAACTTCCTTTTCTTTGCCCTTGTCCTCATCTTTTCTTGCAAAGGGCTTTTTCTTTTCAAACTTCTTCTTCTTCATGAATCTTTTAAATTTTCTTGTGATGAGTGCCATGTCCTCATCATCACTTTCATCTTCAGATTCATGAGGCTCTTCCATATATTCAGAAATCTTAAGAGCCATAGTTCTCTTCTTCTTTGACTCATCATCATCAACATGTTGCTTGATTTGAAGCTCATGAGTCATCAAGGATCCCAACAGTTCTTCTAGGGGTAGTGTACTTAGATCCTTTGCCTCTTGTATTGCGTCACCTTAGCTTCCCAAGTCCTAGGCAAGGAACGCAAGACCTTTCTCACAAGATCAGAATTATCATAAGATTTACCAAGACTTTTTAAACCATTAACTATGTCAGTAAATCTTGTAAACATATCAGCAATAGATTCACATGCATCCATTTTAAACAATTCATATTTATGAACTAGCATGTTAATCTTGGATTCCTTGACTTGATTTGTTCCCTCATGGGTAACCTCAAGTCTATCCCAGATTTCCTTAGCAGAAATGCAAATAGATATGCGATTGAATTCATTTGCATCTAATGAGCAGTATAAGACATTCATTGCTTTGGCATTGAGTTGTGCCAATTTTCTATCATGTTCATCCCATTCCGTTTCCGGTTTAGGAATCTCCATGCCATTAACTCTAGCAGTGGGTGTGTGTGGTCCATTGACTATAATACTCCATAGATCATAGTCAAGTGCTTGAATGAATATTTTCATTCTAGCCTTCCAATAACCATAGTTAGAACCATTAAATAAGGGTGGTCTATTAGTAGATTGACCTTCGGAAAAAGATGAACCAGCTTGAGTTGCCATGTGGATCTTTGACTCTTGATCGTTAGATCAAATCAAATGAGCACTAGCTCTGATACCAATTGTTGGTCCAGATAGCAACCCAAGAGGGGGGGTGAATTGGGTTTTTCAAAAATTAAACTCTTTTGAAGATAACCCCCAGCGGAAATAAAAACTTAGATTCACAGTTTAAAACAAAGCAACTATAAATGAAGAGTTGAAGATAAAGAGACAATCACGGCAAAACAATAGATTTTATAGTGGTTCGTGTACCTACACCTACGTCCACTCCCAAGTACCTCTTGGGTCCACACTATAATCAAACTGATTACAGCAGAGTTGTTTTGCAAGCTCACAACTCAAACTTGTTGTTTTCCGGGTGCACAACGAACCCAGCTGGTTTTCAAGGCTCACCAGCACAAAACCTAAAACCACAAGCAAATGCTTGCACAAGGCTAACAGCCTCAACTGAATCAATCACCAGATTGACCCAGCAAACAGTATTTGATTTTACAAAAGCAAACTGCTCCTTCAATGAGCAAATATACAATAATGAAACAATAAATAGAGATTAGGAACCAAAGCCTGATTCGAAGATCTTGGTGGCTTCTTCCTTCTCTTCCTTTGAATGGATCTTCCTTTGAATATGCTCTTGAGGTTCAGAAGATTGGAAAAACTAGGGCTTCTTCCTTCTTTTGAGATTTCTTCTAAATAGAACAGCAAAGGCTTGGAATCTCTTTCTCTTCTTTGGGGAATGAGTATGATCTTTCCTTACAGGTTTTTCCTCTTTTCTTTTCTGATGGATCTTAAGGATTTTCTCTATTCTTTTCTTTTTGCCTCTTTCTTGTCTTTTCCTCCTTTTTTGGGATGCAATCACCCCTCTTCTTATAGATTCGATTAATCCATAAATAGTGCAAAACTATCCGTTAGAAGCAAGTGAAAAAGGATTAGATCCATAAATAACAATAGCCGTTGGGATTAAAATAGATAAAGTTAAAGTTTAGAGTCGTTCTGACAGTTCTGGAGCCGTGTCTGACATTCTGGAGTCGGCTCTGGCTTTTCTGGAGTCGGCTCTAACTCGAAATAATTTAATCCGCTCGATCTGGAGTCGTCTCTGACTTTTCTGGGGTCGACACAAAATTCTTCTGGAGTCGACTCTAACAGTCCGGGAGTCGACTCTAAGTCGTGGCCTGAAAATCCAACGTTCTGTTGTTTCTGATAGAGTCGGCTCTCACAGTCCCGAGTCGACTCTAAGTCTGTGCCGTTTTTCGGAGTCGGCTCTGTGATTCCATGTGTCGACTCTAATGTCTGCAGTCTTACCTTGACATTAGATTCAAACCAGAACTTGATTTTCCTTCTTGATTTTGATCATCAATTAGACTTATAATCTGAAAAACTTAATCAAAATCATTAGTAACATCAAATGTTATACTCAATTAGTTTTGTTAATCATCAAAATCCTTAATTGGGTCAACACCAATAATTATTATTTATATAATACCGATAAAAATATGTAAGAGAATTCTCACTTCGCAATTCGGCTAACAATCCCTCATTGACGACTCGAATTTAATTCCTTCTTGTCATGCTAGTTGTCCCCTTCAGCCGACACAATTCATATATTTTATTTAATTGACAGAAATAAACTTTAATAAAAATAAAATAAAATAAAAATTAATTTTTCTTTCAGAATTCATCATTGGGTCTGTGCCGCAATCCGAGTACTCATCCTTCTTCTTTTCCTTTTCTTTTTAATCCCCTTACCGCGTTCATCACCTGTGCCTAATTTCTTTCCATCTTTAATGATTCGCTAAGGACTTACCTCTCTTTCCTAGCATCCAATGATATCCTGACGGTGGCACTCTTCGGAAGAAAAGCAAAGGAACAGAGGTTCCTCTTTTCCTTTTTTTTTTCATCTCTTTGTCTTTTGGCCTCTCCTTTTCCTGGCGACGTAGGGCTTTACCTTCCCACTTTTTTCTCTTCTTCTTCTCTCTCTCTTTTTTTCTCTAATGGCGCTAGGGAGCCCTAAACCCCCCACCCCATCTTATGTATTTTTATTTTTTTTAATACTCGGAATCGCCCAATTCCACCATCAATTCCATAGCCAATTCCATGCGCGCATGGATGGGATTGGGCCGGCCCACTTTGGGCTGGTCCAAGCCCAGGCGCTCACATTAAATGACACTATTTTCTGTTTGTGATGGTCGAGAAGAGCTTAGTTAAACTAGCCCTAACTTTGTACATACATGCAACGCTTT
Source organism: Calamus simplicifolius (assembly GCA_900491605.1). Classification (NCBI taxonomy): domain Eukaryota; kingdom Viridiplantae; phylum Streptophyta; class Magnoliopsida; order Arecales; family Arecaceae; genus Calamus; species Calamus simplicifolius. Next base: position 260,948 of record UESW01002529.1, on the reverse strand, counting down.
CAATAACGTTAATCAAGCATCATAATCATTTTATCTCAAATGCTTTCATATAAATCATTAATGATAATTGCACCATAAAGAATGAAATCGAAGAACTTTGAAATGGAGCATGTTCATCCTACCTAAGAGGTTCCACCGCAATTTGCTCGTACCATCAAAATGACTCACTGCCACATCTCTGCCTGCATCTTAATCATATATTTTCCCCTTTATGGTTATAATTTACAGCTAAGCCATAGGGCCTAGGAAAAGAAACATAATGCCGTGCAAATTGGGTTATGTCAGAAGATATAAAAGAATTAAATCGCATGGAAAAATACCAACTAAGATTGTTTGAAAGGGATTAGGATCTTGTCATTTATATGCATATAAAGATTCTTGGAAAGTTAACAGAAGGAATTTAGCACGCTTTAGAACTTGGATTCTTAAAATTGGAAATAAGAAATTTATTGTCACAAAATTTAAGGTGGTATGCAACATATGAGGTGAGGTCTAGTCAAGTCCTTGTAAATGGGACCTTCCTTTTCTACATTTTTTTTATTTTTATTTTTTTATTTTTTTGTACTTCTCTCTACTATCAGGGTCAACCTATCTAGAAGGCTGAATCTGTGAGCCATATTGGTATATAGGCCATATATATACCATCGCATTAGATTGAGTTGGATTGTGCCAGCCTATTTAACTCCTCAGATTTTTTGCCATTTCAATCCGTCAACATCAAATCTGAAAGCTTTGGACTAAGTCCATCTCTCCAAACCGTATCCCTTAATTTTGATTTTTTGAATCATATCATAATCTACATTCACTCACTTATTTGTACTTCTAGCTAAGAGAACCAGTGGTTCTCTCCTCCCATAATGCTATCGAACCTTTGTCATCCTTCTTGTATGGCAACTATGATATTCTCTTCTTCTCATAATTCATTGTAAGAAAAATAGATATTAATAGCCTAATTGTAGCATCGTTTGGTACTTTGCACTGTGCTATTTCTTCATGATATTTAAATTATTTTTAATTATTTTTTATATTTATGATAATTTATTAAAAATCATAGAATTCATGGGATTATATATATTTTAGTTGTGTTTTTTTTTGAAATTATTGAAAAATAATGTTTTGCCCCCACATTTAGGATGAATTGTTAGGAATCATGGAAATTGCAACATGTTTAGTGATATTATAAAAAATGTGCGAAATATATATACTTTGCTTTCTATTTATGATAAATTATTATTTATTAATATATAATTTTTTATTTTTCTCATCAATTTTATCGAACGTCTTGTTTACTAGTCCAAAAAGAATTTATATTAAAAATTATAAAGTATTTAAATTTATATATTCAATGTCATTGTTACGGAGCCATTAGATTATACCCCTCTAATTTTAATTTTTAAGTACATGGGAGAATGCGGGCACACATGGATAGGAGCACTGAGCGAGCATTAGACTTGTAGATTTGTTTGTGCTTATGGTTCGTAGGCTTGCTGTTTATTGTGAAATGTTAGATCTCTCTGAACATCTGAACATAATTCTTTGATTCATTCTTTAAATTGGTTTGGATTCAAAAGATTTTGATAGTTCTCTTTAGATGGTGGAGTTGTTTTGGTAAAATTACAGAATTTATTTCAATTCTATTGTTACCTTGCATACGGTAAAGTTTAATATTGCATAAATGTAAGATTTATCATATTTCTTGATAGCATTTTGGTTTGGGACGTGATAGGATATTACTCATTAATGCAGTAGAGTTTGGCTCAGTTCACCGCTTTTGCTAGCCATGTGTGCCCTTTGCCAAGGGTACCATGAACTCAAGTGCGGTGGCTTCGACATGACCATTGGTTCATATTTTGTTTCCCTTATATGTCTGTCTCAGATGTTTGTTGGAGAAGAAATTGGGAAATGAGCGAGTCTGTGAGTTTGATAGGGTGGCACGCGAGCAAGGACAGAGGGCGAGAGGTAGCAATCAACTAAGGAATGTGAGCTAGATGTTTCCAAATTTCTCGAATGTCCCTCATGAGCTAGAGGTTAATTAATGATTTCAAATTAAGAGGAAGAATATGTACTTATTGCTTTTCCTAAAGCGTAGGCATGGGACTATGTTTTTTATGGTGGTAGCTGGAAATCATACCAATCATCTCCTACTTTTACAAGATTTGGATTTAAATTCTGAATCATATTCTTCGTTGATGGCTGTTTCTTGTATTTCTCTTGATTATCATGCTGAAGCATATCAAAGTATGAAGAGTTGTTGGGCATATGTTTTCTATTTAGTCGACTTTTGTAGCAGCTTTGTACTAGTTTCTTATATCATGCATCCCATTCTAAATGAAGTCAAGATTTTAAGTAATGCTGAAAGTTTTTCATATGTTGACTATCATTAATTGTTACTAATTTTAATTTTATAAAACTGGCTAAAAAAATAAATCTAATGATACAAGTAGGATGAATCCATTGTTGATAAATATGATCCATATAGTTTTGGACTTGAGTTCACCTTTATTGATGATGGTGGTTGGTAGTTTGTGTGGCTTTAAAACCCAATAGTTTTGTCATGGAAGGGCCTATTAGACTTATAATCACGGATTGATTCCATATCAATAAGAGGCATAACAGTTGCCATGATTCGATATTGATAACTTTTATAGAATCGGATCGTTATATGATCTATATGGTTGTTCTTTTATTGACGATGTGGTTGATGATATGGACTTGAAGTTGAATAGTGATGGATAATTGAAGGACCTATTAGGGTTTCGTTATGAATGGCTGGGTTCTTTTTTTTCTCTCGTAGTAATCAATTTTTTCATTGAAAACACTAATCAAAGGAAAGAAAGAAGAAAAAAATTTAAGGCAAGGCATTCTCATATGAGTGCTTCTTCAGATTAATTGCATAGATCAAAGATAATGAAACAAGGTATAACAATGAATTTATTTTATTACTATATTGATATTCTAAAATCTCACATATATAATCTTAATAATCCCCACAAGCGAACCAGGTAAAACCTTGCTTGTTTTATTTTTTATTATTTTTTATTGTTTTATTTAACCATTCGTTAGGTTTCAACGCAGGATGCTTGCTGCTTCCTCAGAGATCATTTGTCCCTCTGGATGGGCTTGTTAGCGTACAACTAAATAAAGTCTAGTGAGTGACAGACACTAGAGTGAATTTTTTATTAATTTCTGAGTTACCATAGCATTGCTCTGCTTGGTACAAGGACTCAACACAAAAGCCATAACTCAAAGACTAAATAAATCACACAAGAATAATTAATGACCACCCAATGATCAAACACCATGACGGAGCCAACAACAGCTTGAAGAGCTGAACGGAATTTTACTTCTTCATTACCAGAAACAGAAATGAAATGCTGCAGTACTTAGCCATGCTATTTTTAGGACAATGTTCACTGCTTCTGGTTACCTTTGTGGTAACCTAAAACAGCATAGGCAGTTTGAACAATTGTGAGTACAAGGAGCAGAACAGCTGCTACTAATGAAATGAACGACCATGGATTGCTGAAATAGTCGTGCACAAGGTTGGCACGCCATTGCAAAAGTTTGGCAATGCACCTTTGCCTTCTCGACTGGCAATAAGTATTCAGGTCTTTGCACACATTCTTAAGATAGCTTCGTCGATGATTATATTCAACACCTTTACTTAGTTTGTTGAAGAGCGATGCGATGGTCTCAACATCACCGAGACTCCGACAAATGATCCTTCCTGGTTGAGCAACTGAACATCTCTCGACGTATCGATGATGTCATCCAAGAATAAGGTATAATGAGTGACATCCAACCCGTGTTTACAGCAACATTGCTCCAAAGCAATGAGATTTACAAAAATGTAGTTTGTGTTATCATCAACGACAATAGCTGGGATTCCCAATTCCCCCCTATCGAATGAAATATCTAGAAAGCTATTTGCTTTTCCCACCTTGATCTTCACTCCAGCCTCGACAAATTCTGTCACGGTGGGGGCAGTCCACGGAGATTTCTCCGAAGGCAAGGGATTGTGACAGCATGGCAAGAGACAGTGCATGATCTTATTGATTGTCAAAGATAAAGCAGAACAATGTAATTTTGATGGTAGTTGCCAGCAGCTTCTTCTGTTGCCCAGGTTGTTTAATTTTGGAATATTACAGAGCCATTTGTGTAATAAGTGGAGAAAATGATCTACCTCTAATTCTTGTTCGAGTTCCCTTTGTTGTGGAATGTACACATCATCATCTGGTCATCTGGACGGAAGTTGTCCCACCCTGGCTTGCTCATTGTATCGAGGAGATGCTTACGGAAGTTTCGATTTTCGAGCAACACCAAGTCTCGAAAGATATCACCCTCGAACCACATGTTATCAAATAGCAACGATTTGAGCTCCCCCACTTGCAAAGTTGGCTCATCACAATACACAATGAATATTTGAACGAGGAAGCATCCATCAAGTAGTAGCATCTCCATAAACTGGTCACTGTCCAAATCGATCACCTCCGAGTAGCAGTTCCGGGCCTCCTTTTCCAAATCCTTCATCTTTCTAAGGTTCTCGTTATTGCTTCCGTTTGGAACTATTGAGAGGTAGTGGTGCAGCATCCGCCACTTAAGCTCCTCTATGGTCTTCAGGTCCATGGACTTGCCGCGATGGTAGGGCCGATGGAGACCAGTTTTGGCTTCCATTGTCGCAAACTTGAAGGCACTCTGAAGATGGTTGGACTAGCCGGGGGTTTTCTATGCATTGATATACCCGCTTTGTATTTGATAGATTCCAACCATGCTGCCTCGACTTCTAATGCAACGTTTGGTTGACTTCCGCTGATGGCCTTCTTTGATCCATTCTAACGTTTCACCCTTCAGATGACTCGGAAGTGAAACTTTGGAGGTAACAAGGAAGGGCCTGCGACATCCTTTATTTATAGCCGTCGGACCATGCTGGGTGTAGACCAGGACTAGGGGTGCAACTTTGGCCGGGTTCAATCCGAATCTAGCCCGCCGAACTCAATTTACAGCAGTGTTTAAACTCATATTTGTCCAACCGAATCCGAAAGACCCATGTTTAACCCGACCCGATTTACAATTGACCCGGGTTAGGGTTGACCACAACCTGAACCCGAGGGTTATCCGAACGGGGTAGCTTATCGGTACTAGATTTTTTGGAGCGTTGAAGGCATCAATTAGATCAGACGAGATGGCCAACTTGACGGCAAGAGGGCAAGGCCGTTGGTCGCAGGCGAGGAAAGGACAAACATATAAAGGCGAACCATCCGCACATTTCGTTTCACTTCCCGCCTCCTCTTCTTTGTTTACAGCACCTCCTCCTCTTCTTTGTTTCAGGTAAGACTTTTTTTTTAATATAATGTTAAAGCCCCGAGTCCAGCTTATGCGTTCGGCAAGGGATTTTATTTTTCCGTCTTTGAGATTCATAATTCGGTGTTTATTTACTTTGGAAAAAGCATTTTTTTTTTTTTTGTTTTTTTTTTTCTCATCAACCCGAATTCTAACCCGAAACTTAACCGAACCTGATTTTAAAAAAAGGGTTAGGATTGAATTTTACAAATAGGTTAGGGTTAGGGTTAGGGTTCATTTTATAAATAGGATTAGGATTGGGTTGAAAAAAACCCGAGTTTTAAGCCGAATTGCACCCTTATCAAAGACGCTTCAAAAGCAGCTCCAACAATTAAAATGCTCGTGTGGGGCCCTTCCCCATGCGTCCACAAGGGCAGCTCCAACATTAAAAATGCTCGCGTGGGGCCCTTCCCCATGCGAGCATCGTCCACAAGGGCAGCTCCAACAATTCAAATGCTCGCATGGGGACCTTCCCCACGTGAGCATTAAATGCTTGCATGGGCTTTTTCCCCTGCGAGCATTAACGTGGGACTTGCTGAACGTTGAGCTGAGCGTTTTGAACATTGGGCTAGCGTTAGCTCGTCCAAAATGGCTTAATAATTTTGGGACTTGCTGAACGTTGAGCTGAGCGTTTTGAACGTTGGGCTAGCGTTAGCTCGTCCAAAACGGCTTAATAATTTTGGGACTTGGAGTTGAGCATTTTGAACGTTGGGTGAGCGTTGGCTCGCCAATTTCGTAAATGTTATAAACGGTTTAAATAATTAAATTATTAAGCCATTTTAAACATGATTTGGAGCCAACGGTCATTAGGCTTTAAGGCCATTATGGGCCGAGCTGTTGAAGCTTTTATGGGCCAAGCCTATAAATAGGCTTAGGGTGAGTAGCCCTTTCTATTTAGTAATCAATCATTGGGTTGCACTCACGGTAGGAGGATCGGATCGAGCCGGATCGTTGTACCTTGGGGATAGATCATCAATAACCTGCATGAAGGGGCAAAAATCTGATCCTTAGGGCAGTGTCTAACACGCCTCGGTCCTAGTTTGATCCATATCTTTTTTTTTTAACTTTATTTTGCATTTAAAATTCTATAATATATTTCTAGCAATTTCTAGGAAGGATATTTTTTGCAAGATCAAAAGTATTTTTCAACACTGATATCATACATTCCATTATGCTACTAAATGAAGTCGAGATACAAGTGATGTTAGAAGTTTGTCATATATTGGCTATCATTAATTATTACTAATTTATTTTTATAAAACTGGCTGAACAAATGTGGTCCAATAATACAAGTAGGATGAGCCTACTGCTGGTAAATATGATCCATATAATTTTGGATTTGAGCTCATCTTTATTAACAACGTAGTTGATAGTTTGTGTGAGCCTAAAACTTAATATATAGCGTCATATGATGGAAGGGTTTATTGGGGTTTCGTTGATGTAGAGGACGTTAAAGAAATAGGACTCTCTTGTTCTTCTTTCTATTTGATGGAAATCCTTCAAAGTGGCTTTTAAATGCTTTGGATTTCTCTAAACTCTTTTTCGAATACTTGGGATTTCAAATCTGAACTCTATCTCTTTGATTTTTAATTCTTCCTTTCTATTTTTCCACTCTCTTTTCAAACGGTCGGAAGCACCCTTTTATAATCTCCTCTTAATCCATTTTAGATGCAAAACTATCCGTTGAAAGTACTTATGGATGTGTTAGACACAAAAAAGAAAAGAGCCATTGAAGATTATTTGAAAAAGATAGCTTTTTAGAGTCGTTCTAACATATCTGAAATTTGTGCCAAATAGATTAGAGTCAGCTCTAATCTCTCAGGTGTCGGTTCTAAGTCGCGATGCTCAAAATGATAACTTTTTCTTATCTTGGGATCGACTCTAGCTTTCCATGGGGTCGACACCTTTCTTGCTGGAGTTGGCTCTAGCAAATGTGGGAGCCGGCTCTAATTTGAGCTCTGAAAAACCAATCTCTATTTTTGCCATTAGAGTCGATTCTAATACTCTGACAGAGTCGGCTCTAATTTGATGTAGAAATAGGGGTTTAGTGTTTTTTGATTAGAGTCGGCTCTAATAACTGCAGAGTCGGCTCTAATACATGCCAAAAGTGCCAAAGGGTTCTGATACTCTCTAGAGTCGCCTCTAAACCTTCTAGAGTTCTCTAATGTTTGAACTTTTGACACACGATATTAGAATCGGATCAAACTCAATTTTTCTTTAGAATTTAATTATTTAAACATTTAAATGCCTGAAACACTTAATCAAAATTATTAGCAACATAAGGAATATACTCATATGACTTTTGTTATTCATCAAAATCAATACTTGGATCAACAATCTTCTCCTTTTAAATGATGACAAAAACATTGAGTATATGCATTTCAACTTAAATAAATAAAGTGATATTTTTTAAAAAAACTTTAAACATAATTTTTCGAACACATACTTCATTTCATTTAAACAAAAATAAAAAATTGCATTCCATGTTTCATAGCTTTCAAGTTTCAAAATGCAATTCCAATTAATAATTCAAATTTAAATAAGCTCCACCTAAGTAATATAGCTCCCCCTTAGTATATGTGCAGCTACATCTCTCTCTTTTAGCATTATTGATACCAAAAGTAATACCAAAAGTTCATATGCATATACACTTATCTCTCCTCCTAATTGTTATCAACAAAAAGGTAGGAAAGAATAGGGTTGTCCTTGCTCAGATTGGAATCAATAAGAATTAAACATCTCAAAATTTACTCATTTATCAAGATCAAAATAGAGCATTTCATATAATTTTCATTGAATACTTAAAACCAAGTGAAATATAAGCTTAGTATAAAGCAAATGCAAACAACATCATATCAAAACCAAAATTCCTAAGTACAAGCTAGAATTACTATATGATTCTAACTATAGAAACCTAGACATAAACTAAGATAAATGATTGATTGGTTGATTTGGTTGGAGTTGGATGAATTGGCTTGGCTTGGATCAGCTGGAGAAGCAGGAAGGGGATTTCACTATAGATCAAATTTGAGAAGCCTTTTCAATTCTTCTAAAATCTTTTCCATTCCATCCTTTTGAGTTGTCATGAATTCAGTCAATAGTTTCTCAATAGTAGAAGTAGCTGAAACAATTTTTTCTTGAAGCTCTACATTACATTTGGAATACGTGTCTAAGTCACCTTCAATATTTTGATCTTGTCAAAATTAGATCACAACTCAGTCTTCAAAGAATCAGAAGAAGTACTGAATAATGACTCAATCTTGTCAACCTTTTCTTCCAAGATGTATACAAGCTGCCTAATTCCCAATAATTGATTTCTAACATCATCTTTAATTTTTTCTTCATGCTCAGCCAACAAGGCTTTGAGCTTCTTAATCTGTCTATCCGAAAAACCAAAAGAATCAGGGGTTGGAACAGAAAATGATGTCTGTGGTGGTGAAGCTGCTAAATAGATTGGTCCGGAATGATCAAAAGAAGGACCGGGAGTGGAGGGTCCAGCTGCTGAAGGCCCGAGGACCTCCTCAACAAAGTCAATATCAACCTCTATTGCACTAGCTCCTCTCTCTGGTACATTGGATTGTCCTCTTCTCTGCCACTGACCATTCAATTTCTTGAATTTCATTCAGTGGAGAGTGAACACACTGTAATAGTCTATATGTCTCAGTTTTTTCTGCGGCTTATTTTCAAGAATGTTCACACCTTGGCTTCGAAAAATCAAAGTAAGAACCATTCCATATGGAAGAGTGGACCGCTTCTTCATTGCGGCCTTAGCCACATATCCTATCATCATGCTAGCAAGGTTAATGGGCTGTCCAGTAATGACACAGTCCATAACCACAACATCCCTTTTAGACACATACTCAAAACGATCAGTATTAGAAAATAAAATCCTACTGCAAATGTTGTGCAAGAGTCTTAATTTCAAACTCAACTGATTTCCATTACTTCTTCAAAATCAGAGACATCCCTTCCTAACATCCTTGTCAAAGCTTCACCTTTATTACTATACTGATTAGCTATCATCCCAATCACGAAAACTTCCAAAATGTTTCCCAAAATCTCAGAAGTGATATGACAACTTCCAAGGGGTTTGACAACTTCCATACCAAACTTCTTAAGAATTTTCTTTGTATATTTTGTTTGGTTAATGAAAATTTTCTCTTCTTATTTGATTTGAAGTCCAAGGAAGAAATTTAATTCTTTCATCATGCTCATTTCGAATTCTTCTTGCATTAACTTTGCAAAATCTTGATAAAGAAGATTATTAGTAGCACCAAACACTATATCATCAACATAAATTTGAACTACTAATAAATCTTTTTTTTTTTCAAAAATAGGGTTTTATCAACATTACCTCTAAAAAATTTATTTTTAATTCAAAATGTACTAAGTCTATCATACCAAGCTCTAGGTGCCTGTTTCAAACCATAAAGTACTTTGTGTAATTTAAAAACATTTGAAATTTTATAATCTTCAAAATCAGGTGGTTATTTAATATAAACTTTTTTATTTATAAAACCATTTAAAAATATACTTTTTACATCCATCTGAAATAAATTAATGTTCATGCAACATGCAAATGTAAGTAATAACCTTATGGCTTCTAATCTAGCAACATGTGCAAAGGTTTCATCAAAATCGATACCTTTTTCTTGATTGTATCCCTTTGCAACTAATCTAGCCTTATTTCTAATAATTGTGCCATCTTAATCTAATTTATTTTTAAATATCCATTTGGATCCTCTAACTGGATAATCTTTAGGTCTTTCAATTAGGATCCATACCTTATTCCTAGTAAACTGATTTAATTCCTCTTGCATAGCTAACATCCAATAACTATCCTTTTCTACTTTCTCTATTGTTTTGGGTTCTATATGAGACACAAATGCAAGATGATTATTGATATTTCTCATGATGATCTAGTTCTTACACCTTGAGATGGATTACCTATGATTAGGTCCTTTGGATGACCATAAGCATATCTCCAATCTCTAGGTAAATCTGTATCATTATGAGTATTATTGATATCATCATCCTTAGGTGAGTCATTATCCTTAGCTTCAGGTTCATGATCCAAAGATACATCGACATTCATCTTTTCAAAATCTCTTTCAAGTAAATTAGTATCTTTCTCATCATCTTTCTTTTCCGAACTTGATGTTAAAGACTCATCAAATACTACATGAATTGACTCGTCTATAATTAAATTCTTCTTATTGAATACTCTATATGCTTTGCTAGAATGAAATAACCTAAGAATATACCTTCATCTGACTTAGCATCAAACTTTTCTAGATTATTCTTTCCATTATTATGAATGAAACATTTACCTCCAAATGCATGAAAGTAGCTAATATTGGGTTTCCTATCATACCATAGTTCATAGAGTGTTTTCTTAAGGATTGATCTAATAAGGCTTTATTTAGGATGTAACATGCTGTGTTTATAGCTTCTGCCCAGAAATATTTTGGGAGTTGGCTTTCAATAGCAAGGTACGAGCCATGTCTTCTAGAATCCTATTCTTTCTTTCCATTATCCCATTTTGTTGAGGTATCTTATGTGCTGAAAAATTATGATGAATGTCATTTTCAATACAAAATCTTTAAACAATAATTTTTAAATTCAGTTCCATGATCACTTCTAAGAGATATTATGGTAGTGTTTTTCTCATTTATGACTTTCTTGAAGAATTTTAGAAATATCGAGAAAGCCTCATCTTTGTGAGCTAAAAATAATACCCAAGTAAATCTAGAATAATCATCTACTATCACAAGGCCATATTTCTTCCCTTCTAGTCTAGTGGTTCTAGTAGGTCCAAAAAGGTCCATGTGTAGTAGCTCGAGTGGCCTAGTAGTTAAAACAATATTTTTAAATTTGAAAGAATTTTAGTTTATTTTTTAAATTGACATGCATCACAAACTCTATTATTCTCAAAATCTAATTTTGGAAGATCTTTAACCAATTCCATTCTAAGTAATTTTGAAATCAAGTGTGTGCTTGCGTGTCCCAATGTACGGTGCCATAGCCATTCAATCTTATTTACCTTAGCATTATCGGCAATTAGGCAATGGTTACTTGTAGATAGATTATCCAAATCACAAACTCTATTATTCTCAAAATCTAATTTTGGAAGATCTTTAACATATTCCATTCTAAGTAATTTTGAAATCAAGTGTATGCTTGCGTGTCCCAATGTACGGTGCCATAGCCATTCAATCTTATTTACCTTAGCATTATCGGCAATTAGGCAATGGTTACTTGTAGATAGATTATCCAAATCAATTAAGTATACATTGTCATATCTATTTTCAACAAATATAATGCTATTGTCAATGAGATTTGATATCATGTAGATAGATGCTTCAAAGAAAATTTTGAAACCTTTATTGCATAGTTGGCTAATGCTAAACAAATTATTTTTTAATCTATCAACATATAAAATATTTTATTAAAAGTAGATGGAGTGATCAGAATTTTATCAATGCCCATGATGTGACCCTAACTATTATCTTCAAAGGTTACCACTCTACCTTTTTTAGCTTCAAGGGTGATGAATTGATCTTTGTCACCCGTCATGTGTCTTGAGCAACCACTATCAAGATACCATTTTCTTTTAAATTTTTTGGCTGCAAGACACACTTGCAAGACAATCGCATCTTAAGTTTAAGTACCCAAACTTTCTTGGGTCCTTCGTGGTTAGTAGCAGAAAATATTATTCATTTTAGAATTCAAATTATTTTTTCTTTAAAATTAGCATTATATATAAAATCTTGTTATTACAAGCATAAGATTTATGACCTTTCTTACCATATCAAAAATAGAAAATATCATTTTCTATTGATTCTTTATAAAGAAATTGTTAATAAATTTTTGTTTCTTGTGTGGTCTATAACCTAAACCAACCTTATCAAAAATAGCTCTTTGATTGTTTAAAAGCAAATTAAGTCTTTTTGAGCTATAAGTGAATTTGTCAACAATGCTCTTATATTTTTTAAGTTTATTTTTTAAATTCAGATTTTCAGCAGAAATCACATCTTTTTTCTTTTGCATATCTAACTTTTCAGAATTATCTTTTTAGATTCAAAAATAAGTTTATTTTTCATTTTGAGAAGATTTAGATTTTTAGTTTTTGAAACTTTATTTTTTGTTCTTAATCCTTTAAAATCACTAAGCAATTCATTAAAAGCATCGTAAGTTCATCAAATGTAAAATCATACATGGATGTTTTAGAATTTACCTCGTCTTTATTGTTTGCCATAAGACATATGTTGGCAACTTCTTGTTGATTATCTTCAATGAAGATTCCTCACTGTCACTCCATGTTGCAACATGTGCTTTCTTTTTTTCTTGAATCCCTTCTTGAGTTGAGGACATTCAGATCTAAAATGTTCGGGCTTTTTGCATTCATAACAACTTAAGGAATCTTTCTCTTTCTCCTTATCTTTTTCTTTTTCTCCTTTCATCTTAATACCGTTTTTCTTTTATGAAAGTCTCTCCTTTGCTTGAACTTCTTGAACTTTCTTGCAAGGAGAGAGATTTCATCATCATATTCATCTTTCTCACTGCTGCTCTTTTCATTTTTTGTAGCCTTTAGTGCGATAGTCTATTTCTTCTTCATATTTTCTTCATGATGTTGCTTCATTGTTAATTTATGGGTCATAAGTAATCCAAGGAGTTCCTCTAATGGTAAGGTGTTAAGATCTTTAGCTTCTTAGATTGCTGTTACTTTAGCTTTCCATGCTCTTAGAAGGGACCTAAGAATTTTTTGAACCAATTTAGAGTTAGTATAGGTCTTACCAACACTTTTTAATCCATTCACTATATCAGTAAATCTAGTGTACATACAAGTGATGGATTCATTTTGATCCATATTAAAGAGTTCATATTTATGCACAAGAATATTAATATTGGACTCTTTAACTTGGTTGGTATCCTCATGGGTAACTTCCAACCGATCCCATATATCCTTGGCTGAGATGTAAGTGGATATTCTATTGAACTCATTTGCATCCAAGGAGCAATATAGGACATTCATGGCCTTGGCATTGAGTTGGACCATTTTTTATCATTTTTATTCCAATCCCTTTAGGCTTAAGAATAATGGATCCATCAACTAAGTGTGTATAAGTGCTAGGACTATTGATGATGACACTCCATAAATCATAGTCTAAAGCTTGAATGAATATCCTCATTCTTGCTTTTCAATATGAATAGTTGGTGCCAATTAAACAAAGGAGGACGATTTGTAGATTGTTCCTCAAAAAAAGAAGAATCAGCTTGAGCTATAATTTGGATCTTTAACTCTTGATCTTTGGATCAAAGAAGAATGAGCACAAGCTCTGATACCAATTGTTGGCCCAAATGGCAACCCAAGAGGGGGGTGAATTGGGTTATCAAAAATTTAGTGCTTTAAAATAGTTTCTCAAATTTAAAATGCATAAAGATATGCAAGAGTGTGATGCTTATGAATGTAAAATAGTGTAAACAAGATAGAGTAGAGAGAAAGAGAGATAAACACGGTAAACACAGGGATTTATAGTAGTTCGATGTTAGCTATACCTACATCCACTCTCAAGCAACTCTTGGGGCCACACTATAATCACTCAGATTACAGTCGAGTTAATTTACAAGCTCACAACCTAAACTTGTTGTTTTATAATGGATCATAACGAACCCAGCCGGTTTTCATAGGCTCATCAGCACACAACCTATCACAAGCTAACTAGCTTGCATAAGACCAACTGCCTCCCCTGATTCAATCACCCAATTGAATCAATCAACAAAATAATCAGATTAAGAGTTATACAGATATTCAGCTCCTCAAATGAGCAAATAAAAAAATATAAATGAGATAGGAATAGAAGAGCCTGATTTAGAAGATTTCTGGGCTTTTCTTCTTTTTCTTAGGAATGATCTTCCTCAAGATATAATTGAAGCTCTGGAAGATTCGTTGATATAGAGGATGTTGAAGAAATAGGGCTCTCTTATTCTTCTTTCTATTTAATGAAAATCCTTCAAAGTGGGCTTTTGAATGCTTTAGATTTCTTTAAACTCTTTTTCAAATACTTGAGATTTCAAATTTGAACTCTATCTCTTTGATTTTCAATTCTTCCTTTCTATTTTTTCGCTCTCTTTTCAAACGATTGAAAGCACCCTTTTATAATCTCCTTTTAATCCATTTTAGATGTAAAACTATCCATTGAAAGTACTTGTAGATGTGTTAGACATAAAAATGGAAAGAGCCATTGAAGATTATTTAAAAAAAGATAGCTTTTTGGAGTCGTTCTGATATATCTGAAATCAATGCTAGACATATTAGAGTTGGCTCTAATTTCTCAGGTGTCGTCTCTAAGTTGCGATGCTCGAAATGGTAACTTTTTATTATCTTGAGGTCAACTCTAGCTTTCCATGGGATCGATACCTTTTTTGCTGGAGTCGGTTCTAGCAAATGCGAGAGCCGGCTCTAATTTGAGCTCCAAAAAATTAGTCTTTGTTTTACTATTAGAGTCGGCTCTAATACTCTTATAGAGTTGGCTCTAATTTGATGCAGAAATAGGGGCTTATTATCTTCTGATTAGAGTCGGCTCTAATGCATTCCGAAAGTGCCAAAGGGTTCTGATATTATCCAGAGTCGGCTCTAAACCTTCTAGAGTCGGCTCTAATGTCTAAACTTTTGACACACGACATTAGAATCAGATTAAACTCAATTTTTCTTTAGATTTTGATTATTTAAACATTTGAATACTTGAAACACTTAATCAAAATCATTAGCAACATAAGGAATATACACATATGGCTTTTATTATTCATCAAAATCAATAATTGGGTTGACATAAAGTTTTTCATATGTTGACTATAATTAAATGTTACTAATTTTAATTTTATAAAATTTGCTAAAAAAATATAGTCTAATGATATGAGTATGATGAATCCGTTGTTGTTAAATATGATCCATATAGTTTTGGACTTGAGTTCACCTTTATTGATGATGTGGTTGGCCGTTTGTGTGGATTTAAAACCCAATAGTATTTTGTGATGGAAGGGCCTATTAGACTTATAATCATGGATTGATTCCATGTCAATAAGAGGCATAACGGTTGCCATGATTCGATATTGATAACTTTTATAGAATCGGAATGTTTTATGAGATATTGTGGTAGAGGACCAAATATTTTTAAAAATTATGCTTGCATTAGAGTTTAGTTGTTTAGCCTTGTTATTTTCAAATAAACAAATATTTTTAAAACTTAAACAATTACAATTAATATTACCAACGCAAAAAAATGTTGAAAATTTTTGATATATGAGCTACCATTAGTTATTAGTAATTTTAATTTCATAAAATTGGCTGATATAATATTGATCCAATAATATAAAATGGATGTGCTTACTATTGATATATATGATCTATATGGTTGCACTTTTATTGACGATGTGATTGGTTGTTTATACGGACATGAAGTCAAATAGTGTCGCATAATTGAAGGATCTATTAGGGTTTTGTTACGAATGGATGGGTTTTTTTTTTTTTTTTTTCTCATAGTAATCAATTTTTTCATTGAGAACCCTACTTGAAGGAAAGTAAGATGAAAAAAATTTAAGGCAAGGCATTCTCGATGAGTGCTTCTTCAGATTGATTGCATAAATCAAAGACGGTGAAACAAGGTATAACAATAAATTTATTTTATTACTATATTGATATTTTAAAATTTCACATATATAATCTTAAAAATCCCCACAAGCGAACCAGGTTAAACCTTGCTTGTTTTATTCTCTATTTTTATTATTTTATTTAACTATTCGTTAGGTTTCAACGCAGGATGCTTGCTGCTTCCTCAAAGATCATTTTTCCCTCTGAATTGGCATGTTAGCGTACAAGTAAATAAAGTCTGGTGAGTGACAGACACTAGAGTGAATTTTATTATTAATTTCTGAGTTACCATGGCATTGCTCTGCTTGGTACAAGGACTCAACACAAAAGCCATAACTCAAATACTAAACAAAATCACACAAGAATAATGACCACCCAATCAAACACCATGACGGAGCCAACAACAGCTTGAAGAGCTGAACGGAATTTTACTTCTTCATTACCAGAAACAGAAATCAAATGCTGCAGTACTTAGCCATGCTATTTTTAGGACAATGTTCGCTTCTGCTGATTACCTTCGTAGTAACCTAAAACAGCATAGACAGTTTGAACAATTGTGAGTACGAGGAGCAGAACAGCTGCTGCAAATGAAATGAACGACCATGGATTGCTGAAATAGTCGTGCACAAGGTTAGCACGCCACCTATGGCATCTCGACTGGCAATAAGCATTCAGGTCTTCGTACACATCCATAAGATAGCTTGCTCGACGAACAGTTGAAACACCTTCACCTAGTTTGTCGAAGAGCGATGCAATTCTCTCATCATCACCGAGACTCCGACAAACGATCCCTTTCTGGTTGAGCAACTGAACATCTCTCGACGTATTGATGATGTCATCCAATAATATGGTATAATGAGTGACATCCAACCCGTGTTTACAGCAACATTGCTCCAAAGCAATGAGATTTACAAAAATGTAGTTGTGTAATCATCAACGTCAATAGCTGGGATTCCCAATTCCCCCCTATCCTTGCAAAATGAAATGTCTAGAAAGACATTTGCTTTTCTCACCTTGATCTTCACTCCAGCCTCGACAAATTCGGTCACGGTGGGGGCAGTCCACGGAGATTTCTCTGAAGGCAAGGGATTGTGACAGCATGGCAACACCTTCGAGAGACAGTGCATGGTCTTATTGATTGTCAAAGATAAAGTAGAACAATGTAATTTTGATGGTAGTTGCCAGCAGCTTCTTCTTGCCACTACAAGAAATATGACTTTTGCCTGGGATTTTTTTTTCGTAGGGAAAGATAGAAAAATCGTAGGAAAAGCCTTTCCCTATGATTTTTGAACTTTTCCCTACGAAAAAAAAATCGTAGGCAAAGATGCGTCGGGAAAGCCTTTGCCTACGACTTTCAAAATCGTAGGCAAAGATCAGACCTTTTTCCTACGATTTTGTTCGTAGGGAAAAGTTCATATTTCGTAGGGATAGAGTGACTAGAATTTGAAATATAAATTTGAATTTTGAAAACTTTTGCCTAAGAAGATAAAAAAAATCGTAGGAAAAAATAAAAAAAATATTTTTTATCCACATCTTTCCCTACGATTTTAAGAAAAATCATAGGAAAAAGTTGAGGAAAAGTTGGGTAATAATAATTTTTAATAATTTCTTTCCCTACGAGAAACCTTAAAATCGTAGGGAAAATTAAAAAAATATTTTTTATTCACATCTTTCCCTACGAAATTCTTAAAATTTTGAAATATTACAGAGCCATTTATGGAACAAGTGGAGAAAATGATCTACCTGCAATTCTTGTTCGAATTGCCTTTGTTGTGGAATGTACGCATTATCTGGTAGAAAACCAATAAATGAAGAGATGATAGCTTTTTGAAGACGGAAGTTGTCCCACCCTGGCATGCTCAATGTATCGAGGAGATGCTTGACAATGAAATAGGGAAGTTGATTTTCGAGCAACAGCAAGTCTCGAAAGATAAGGCCCTGGAACCACATGTTATCGAATAGCAACGAGTTGAGCTCCGCCACTTGCAAAGTTCGCTCATCACCGTCATCACAATACACAATGAACATTTGAACGAGGAAGCATCCATCAAGTAATAGCATCTCCATGAACTGGTCACTGTCCAAATCGATCACCTCCGAGTAGCAGTTCCGGGCCTGCTCTTCCAAATCTTTCATCTTTCTAAGGTTCTCGTTATTGCATCCGCCACTTGCCGCGATGGTAAGGGCCGATGGAGACCAGTTTTGGATTGTAGTCGTCCTGATTCCACTGTCGCAAACATGCAGGCACTCTGATCGAAGATGGTTGGACTAGCCGGGGGTTTTCTATGCATTGATATACCCGCTTTGTATTTGATAGATTCCAACCATGCTGCCTCGATCTCTAATACAACGTGTTGGTTGATTTCCGCTGATGGCCTTCTTTGATCCATTCTAACGTTTCACCCTCCAGATGACTCGGAAGTGAAACTTTGGAGGTAGCAAGGAAGGGCCTGCGACATCCCCAGGCGAGCATTAAATAATGCTCGCGTGGGGCCCTTCCCACGCGAGCATTAATTGCTTGCGTGGGACCTCAGCGTTTTGAGTCCAGAAACGGCTTAATAATTTTGGGACTTGAGCTGAGCGTTTTGAAGTTGGGCGAGCGTTAGCGGACACAAAATTTACGAAATTTTTTTTCATTCATCATAAAAAAAAAAATAAGAAGAAAAAAAAAATATATAAGCTCTTACATGACTTATCATCTTCTTAAGGCGTCACTGAACTTTTCCCATGCTGCATAATTGGCCCGGTCACTTGTCATCGAAGGGATGCCACCTTCCTCTCCAGCCGGTTGTTGTCTTGACGGAAAAGCTCGATCTCTCTTATAGTAACGACCAGATATTGCTCGGCCATCTTCCGAAGTTATTCACGATCTACGAACAGTGAGGCTAAAACCTCCCCATTGATGGTTATTGTGGTATGGCCCCAAAGGGCCCCCTTGCGGCCACTAACTCCGCCGCTTGGTGTCTCGGTCGATCGCCCCTCACATCTGGAAGTCATCTCAATATCTGAAAATCTGACAAGATCAGCTGAAAAGATGATTAACGATGACGCTCCCCCACTCATTTTTAAACTGCTTCTGACGGGTATCCCGATCGCCAGGACCATTAATTCTAACACTACTACCGTAGGATACGCCATGTGTCATCGCCTCAGCGGGCGCTCGTGAGAAACGAAGAGTTCTGCTCCCTCATCGAAGAGGATCATTAATAACTTGTGGCGCTCGGGATGCGCCCCTTTCTCGGGACCAAACCCCCTCCATTCGAATCATGTTACTTGAGGCTATATTCCTTACGTCCGAACTTGTGTGCCAGACCATCCAGCACCTTGGCCGAGCATGCCAATCTTTACTTTGGACAAACCAAACTGTCCTCATATCTCGGTCCTAGTCTGAGCTATCCTTATACCTCGATTTCGACGGAGACATTTACTCAAGTCCAAACTAAATCGGCCAAAGAGCGCGAACAAGTCATAACTTGTTCACAGTCGAAAGAAAAGCCTGAGATAAAAAGACTGGCCAAAAAGACAAACAAGTGGAGGCCAAGAACCCGTTCATTGGGAATTTCAACCAAATTGCATATCTGAAAAACAAAAATATGCAAACGGCCCTCAAGGATCAGAGGCTGGATCATTCCTGGCAGTGTCCTCAACAATATTCAGGGAGGCTTTGCTTGTTCCACCCACTTCAAAAGTCGTCATTGTTCCTTCGGCAGCGGGCTTGAAGTGTCCTTCGGGAGCTGCAACCTCACTAGAACCTAAAATATCATCAAGATCGACGTCTGAGATATCTTCGTACTCGGCTTCTTTAGCCCATGGGATGCAGGCCTCAAAGGGTTCAACATCCAAAAAGGAGAGGTCTCATTCTGAATGCTCCCGAGATATCCTGGTTCGGATCTCCTCCGTACCAAGCTGAAAAGCCTTGGCACAAGTCGCATCTTGTTTGCCCCGAAGCATGGCGAATCACCTTTCAGCCTCAACAACTTGGCTCGGAGCGAGGCAATTTGCTCCTCAGTCTCGGCAACCCGCCCCTTGAGCTCCGAGCTCCTCCGATGACTCGACGCCATCTCTTCTTGCAGACTCTGTAATTGACCTTGGCCTTCGAGCCTCTCCTTCTTCATCTACAAAAACAGGGTTAGCCGATGCAACGGTGAGCCGATAGGAAGTTTAAAAAAGATGATATTGTACCTCCTTCTCCTGCCGGGCTAATCTCCTGGTTAATTCCTCGACCTGGCCGAAGGCCCTTAACTTGTCGGCCTTAACCAGCTTGATCCTGTCCTTGAGGACGTTGATCTTCGATTGCATACTATTGGCTTCTTCCCTGGACCGGGAGAGCTCATTATCAAGCTTGGCCAATTTCTCCTGATCCCATCTGATCATGTCATCCTTGGCAACAATGCAATGATTCAGCTGTCGGACTTTCTCCTCCGACTCACCAAGCATTCTATTCAGGCGATTCTTCTCGGAACCTTCTCTCCCCAGCCTCTCTCGACTTTCGTCGAGCTGCTTCTTAGCAGTTTCCATTTCTTCAGCGCGTCTGGATGTGACCTGTGATAACTCCAAACATACTTCGCCGTACCTCGCCCGAAGCCCATGCAGCACCTTAACTTCGAGCCTTAATGTGGATACGTCGTCAAGGGCAACCTGATGAAATCTCCTTGCCCTTGCCAAGTTCTTGTTGGCGATGTCCAGAACTTGCTCAAATTTGTCAAACGCTTCTACTCGCAATCGGAGCTCGGTACTAACTCTCTTGGCTTAGACGCTGGCCCCTACACTACAAGAAAATACTGAAATAGCGACGCAAGTTTAGCGACGTAATTATGCGTTGCTAAATTGCGACCACTTTGCGACGCCTCTGTGACAACAAAATATTGCGACGCAATTAGCGACGCATTAGCGACTCAATTAATCAAAAAATCAAAAAAAATTAATATTTTAATATTGCGACGTAAATAATGCATCGTAATATTTTTAAATTAATTTTTATAAAATTTAAATATCAGAAAAAAATATTGCGATGCAATTCAGTGCATCGCAATTTTTTGTAATAGAATTAAAAATGTTAAATAGCGACGCATTAGCGACGCAATAAAACAGAAAATTAGAGAAATTATTTTTAATTTAGCGATGCACCAGTTGGGTCGCAAATAATTTAAATAAAATTAATTTTTATAAAATTTAAATATCAAAAAAAAATATTGCGATGCAACACAGTGCGTCGCAATGTATTTAAAAGAATTAAATATATTAAATAGCGATGCATTAGCAACGCAACAAACCAAAAATCAGAAAAATTATTTTTAATTTAGCGACGCACCAATTGCATCGCAAATAATTTAAATGAAATTAAATTTTTAAAGTATAAATATTTAAAAATATATTGCGACGCATTTAGTGCGTCGCAATGTTTTGAAAAAAATTAAATATTTTAAATAGCGATGCATTAGCGACGCAATAAATCAGAAAATAAATTAAAATTATTTTTTAATTTAGCGACGCAATAAATGCGTTGCAATTATTTAAATAAAATTAAATTTTATAAAGTATAAATATGAGAAAAATAATTGCGATGTAACACAGTGCGTTACAATATTTTTAAAAAGTTAATTATGTTAAATAGCGACGCATTAGCGACGTAATGAACCAAAAAATTAATTAAGGAAATTATGTTTTTTTATAGCGATGCATCGTAATTATTATAATTAAAATTAATTTTTTACATAATATAATTATCATATTAAAAAATTACCACGCTACCCTTTGCATCGTAATATATTTAAAAAAATTAATTATGTTAAATAGCGATCGGTCCAAAATTGATCGTACATGACCGATCGGAATAAGGGCTTGGATCGATCGCAACCCTCGGATCGTCGCCGATCGGATCGATCGCCACGGTTCGAGATCGGTCATGGTCGATCGGGATCACGGCTTGGATCGATTGGAACCGTCGATCGCCAGCGATGTCGGACCGATCGCATCGGTCTGGAATCGGTCATGGCCGATCGGGATGAGGGCTTGGATCGATCGCAACCGTTGGATCGTCACCGATCGGACCGATCGCCACGGTCCGAGATCGGTCATGGCCGATCGGGATCATGGCTTGGATCGATCGCAACCGTCGGATCATCGCCGATCTTGGACCGATCGCAACGGTCTGGGATCGGTCGTGGCCGATCGGGATCAAGGCTTGGATCGATCGCAACCATCGGATCATCACCAATCGGACCAATCGCCATAGTCCGAGATCGGTCGTGGCTGATCGGGATCACGGCTTGGATCGATCGCAACCGTCGGATCGTCGCCGATCGGACCGATCGCCATGGTCCGAGATCGGTCGTGGCCGATCGGACCGATCGCCACGGTCCGAGATCGGTCGTGGCCGATCGGGATCACAGCTTGGATCGATCGCAACCATCGGATCATCGCTGATCTTGGACCGATCGCAACGGTCCGGGATCGGTCGTGGCTGATCGGGATCAGGGCTTGGATCGATCGCAACCGTCGGATCTTTGCCGATCGGACCGATTGCCACGGTCCGAGATCGGTCGTGGCCGATCGGGATCACGGCTTGGATCGATCGCAACCGTCGGATCGTTGCCGATCGGACCGATCACCACGGTCCGAGATCGGTCATGGCCGATTAGGATCACGGCTTGGATCGATCGCAACCATCGGATCGTCGCCGATCTTGGACCGATCGCAACGGTCCGGGATCAGTCGTGGCCGATCGGGATCAGGGCTTAGATCGATCACAATCGTCAGATCGTCGCCGATCGGACCGATCGCCACGGTCCGAGATCGGTCGTGGCCGATCGGGATCACGGCTTGGATCGATCGCAACCGTTGGATCGTCGCTGATCTTGGACCGATTGCAACGGTCCGGGATCGGTCGTGGCCGATCGGGATCAGGTCTTGGATCGATCGCAACCGTCGGATCGTCGCCGATCGGACTGATCGCCACGGTCCAAGATCGGTCGTGGCCGATTGGGATCACGACTTGGATCGATCGCAACCGTCGGATCGTCACCATCTTGGACCGATCGCACGGTCCGGGATCGATTGTGACCGATCGGGATCAGGGCTTGGATCGATCGTAACCATCGGATCTTTGCCGATCGGACCGATTGCCACGGTCCGAGATCGGTCGTGGCCGATTGAGATCAGGGCTTGGATCGATTGCAACCGTCAGATCGCCAGCGATCTTGGACCGATCGCAACAGTCCGGGATCAGTCGTGGCCGATCGGGATCAGGGCTTAGATCGATCACAACCGTCGGATCTTTGCCGATCGGACCGATGCCACGGTCTGAGATCGATCGTGGCCGATCGGGATGAGGGCTTGGATCGATCGCAACCGTTGGATCGTCACCGATCGGACCGATCGCCACGGTCCGAGATCGGTCGTAGTCAATCGGGATCATGGCTTGGATCGATCGCAACCGTCGGATCGTTGACGATCTTGGACCGATCGCAACGGTCCGGGATCGGTCGTGGCCGATCGGGATCAGGGCTTGGATCGATCGCAACCGTCGGATTGTTGCCGATCGGACCGATCGCCCACGGTCCGAGATCGGTCGTGGCCGATCGGGATCACGGCTTGGATCGATCGCAACCGTTGGATCGTCGCCGATCTTGGACCGATCGCAACGGTCCGGGATCGGTCATGGCCGATCGGGATCAGGGCTTGGATAGATCGCAACCGTCGGATCTTTGCCGATCGGACCGATTGCCACGGTCCGAGATCGGTTGTGGCCGATCGGGATCAGGGCTTGGATCGATTGCAACCGTCAGATCGCCAGCGATCTTGGACCGATCGCAACGGTCCGGGATCGATCGTGGCCGATCGGGATCAGGGCTTGGATCGATCACAACCGTCGGATCTTTGCCGATCAGACCGATTGCCACGGTCTGAGATCGGTCGTGGCCGATCGGGATGAGGCCTTGGATCGATCGCAACCGTTGGATCGTCGCCGATCGGACCGATCGCCACGGTCCGAGATCGGTCGTGGCCGATCGGGATCACGGCTTGGATCGATCACAACCATCGGATCATCGCCGATCTTGGACCGATCGCAACGGTCCGGGATCGGTCATGGCCGATCGGGATCAGGGCTTGGATCGATCGCAACCATCGGATCGTCTCCGATCGGACCGATCGCCACGGTCCGAGATCGGTCGTGGCCGATCGGGATCACGGCTTGGATCGATCGCAACCGTCAGATCGTCGCCAATCTTGGACCGATCGCAACGGTCCGAGATCGGTCGTGGCTTGGATTGATCCAACCGTTAGATCGTTGCCGATCGGATCGATCGCCACGGTCCGAGATCGGTCATGGCCGATCGGGATCATGGCTTGGATCGATCGCAACCGTCGGATCGCCAGCGATGTCGGACCGATCGCATCGGTCTGGAATTGGTCATTGCCGATCGAGATCAGGGCTTGGATCGATCACAACCGTCGGATCTTTGCCGATCGGACCGATTGCCACGGTCCGAGATCGGTCATGGCCGATCGGGATGAGGGCTTGGATCGATCGCAACCGTTGGATCGTCACCGATCGGACCGATTGCTACGGTCCGAGATCGGTCGTGGCTGATCGGGATCAGGGCTTGGATCGATCGCAACCGTTGGATCGTCACCGATCGGACCGATTACCACGGTCCGAGATCGGTCGTGGCCGATCGGGATCAGGGCTTCGATCGATCGAAAACGTCAGATCACTTATAATTACTCAAAAAAAAAGTTATGAAAATGTTTTAAAAATATTTTAAAATTATTGCATCGCAATGTTTTTTAAATAAATTTATATAATTAAAAATTTTATAAAATATATTGCGATGCAATTTTTCATCGCAAGTATTAACATTAATTATAAATATTATCATTTATAAATATTAAAAAATTATTGCGACGCCATAGCGACACATTTTTTTTAAAAAAATAAATAAATATTGCGATGAAATATATGCATCGCAATTATATTATGAAAATACATATAGCTGATTAAAAATATTAAAAAAAATTATACGATGCATATTTGCATCGCAATTATTATCATAAATTTAAATATTATCATTTAAAAATATTTAAAAATATTGCGATGCACTGATTGCATCGCAATTATTGTAATAAGTTATTATTTTAATCAATTTAAAATAAAAAAAATTATTGCGACGCCTTAGCGATGCAATTCTTAGAAAATAAAATAAATTTTTCGCCAGATGTTGGCGCCAAGTTAGCGACGCATTAGCGACGCAATTATTAGCGTCGCTATTTTTCATAAATTAATAATAAAATCATATTAACGATGGATTAGCGATGCACTAATGCGCCGCTAAGCCATAATAAATTAAAAAAAAATATTGCGACCATATAGCGACGCAACTAATTAATTGCGTCGCTAAGTACTATATTTAAGCCAGCCTTCTCTTCTTCTTCTTCCCCGTCTTGACCTAGCCGCCGCCGTGCTCTAAAGATTTCCGGCTCCCACCTCGCTGCTCTGGCGCCTCCCCTGTGCTCCTCCGGCTCCCCGGCGTTCTCATCCGACTCCGGCTTCTTCTCTCGACCAAGGTAAGCCCCTAAACTCTAAAAAAAAAAATTTTTTTTTTACTGATTTCCCTTCGGCCACGGCCGCTGCCGTGGCCGTCTTCTCCGGCCACGGCCGCTGCCGTGGCCGGCAGTGGCCTGGCCACGGTGGCCAGGCCACTGTCACCAAAATTTTTTTTTTTTTCTTAACAAGGGGCGGGGGGTCCCCCCCACCCCCCCGCTTTTATTTCTTGTCCGGCCATGGCCGTGGCCGCGGCTGGACAAGGCGGCCACGGCCGCTGCCGTGGCCGTCTTCTCCGGCCACGGCCGCTGCCGTGGCCGGCAGTGGCCTGGCCACGGTGGCCAGGCCACTGTCACAAATTTTTTTTTTTTTTTCTTAACAGGGGGGGGGAACCCCCCTGCCCCCCCCCCCCTTTTATTTCTTGTCCGGCCACGGCCGTGGCCGCGGCCGGACAAGGCGGCCACGGCCACGGCCGCTGCCGTGGCCGGCAGTGGCCTGGCGGCCAGGCCACTGTCACAAAAAAAAAATTTTTTTCTTAACAGGGGGGGGGGGAACCCCCCGCCCCCCCTTTTATTTCTTGTCGGCCACGGCCGTGGCCGCGGCCGGACAAGGCGGCCACGGCCGCTGTCGTGGCCGGCAGTGGCCTGGCCACGGTGGCCAGACCACTGTCACAAAAAAAAAAAAATTTTCTTAACAGGGGGCGGGGGGGTTTCCCCCCCGCCCCCCCCCCCCTTTTTTCTTGTCCGGCCACGACCGTGGCCGGCAGTGGCCACTGTCACAAAATTTTTTTTTTTTCTTAACAGGTGGGGGGGGGAAACCCCCCCGCCCCCCCCCCCCTTTTATTTCTTGTCTGGCCACGGCCGTGGCCGCGGCCGGACAAGGCGGCCACGGCCGCTGCCGTGGCTGCCTTCTCCGGCCACTGCCGCTGCCGTGGCCTGGCCACGGTGGCCAGGCCACTGTCACAAAAAAAAATTTCCCCCCCCCCCTTTTTGTCTTGTCCGCTGCCGTGGCTGGCCAGACCACTGTCACTCAAAAAAAAAAAAAAAATTTGGCCACTGTCACTAAAAAAAAAAAAAAGTTAGGGGGGGCCACGGAGCTGTTTGGATAGACTGATTGTTATGTCTTGATTATTCAATAATATTTGTAATGCTAGATAGGAAGTCTTGTTGTATTATTATTTAATTTGTATAATGTTATACAATAATTAATTTAAGCAGAATGTTTATGCAATAGTATTTGTGCATTTGTAATTATTTACATTTGTTATGTCTTGATTATTTATATTCTGCTGCAAACTAAATGATACATTATATTATATAATGCTAAATAAAAAGTCTTCTTGTATTATTATTTAATTTCCAGCAACAAATTAGTAGTTTCAATGATTTACATTTTAGTATTCGTAAACATTTGTATTTGACATAATAATCTTAAAAAGTTAGTGATTACATGTATAATTCACAAGAAGTTTAGAATAACAAGCATAAGTTCGATTGTCTTCGGACTTCCATAAAAAATATGTGCGTAATAAGGCAAGGGTTGAAGGTTCTATATTCAATGCACACTTGGTCGAAGAAGTTTCAGCTTTTGCCTCACATTACTTTGAGGGTCACGTCCACACGAGGAGCCGAAATCATGGTCGTAACGATGACGTATGTGTGGATGAAGAAGAAGCTAATGACTGTAGAATATCAATTTTTAAAGCTATCGGCCATTCATTTGGTGGGTAGAAGTCAAGAAATCTTAGCGATATGGAGTATAATGCAGCACATTATTACATCCTAATGAACTGTCGAGAAGTCGATCCATATATTGAGTAAGTGTATACTTCAATGCTAATTGGAAATTTTAATTTTAATTATACCATAATATTTAATTTCTAACATCAGTTTTCATCCTTTTCATCCCATAAGGATGTTTTGTGATAGACAACGACAGATGAATCCCGACATCAGTCAAGTTGCAATTGGGCAGAAATTAGAAACGTAGTTTGCTTACTGGTTTTATGAATTTGTGAGTAGTATCACTCAATCAATTTCGATAATGGTTTTTATTTTTTGAATTGGATGTGAATAGCTTATTAATTTATAGGTCAACGGTCCATGGTCCACAACCGACAATATTTTCATTAAATGTCTATCGCAATGGCCATTGAAGACCGTAACAACCTCTACTGGCTATTTGTAAATGGGTACAAATTTTAGATTGAACGATTAGCAGCTTCAAGAGGCACGCAGAACTGGGGCGTGTGTGTGAAAGGAGAAAGTGTTGGAGCAAATATGCAGGATTATTATGGAAAGTTAGTAGAGGTGGTTGAAGTTGAATATCTCGGTTGGCCTATGAAACGAACCGTATTGTTTCGTTGTGATTGGTTCGATCCGATAGTTCCTGTGGGCAAAAGGGTTCATAACGACTACAATTTGGTTGAAGTGAACCATCGACGAAGATTGCAGAAATATGACCCATTCATCCTTGCATCCCAAGCTCAGCAAGTCTTTTACTGCGGATATCCAAGTTTGCGCAACGACAAGCGAGATTGGTGGGCCATTTCTAAAATCGTTCCACGTTCAACAATCGTATTAGAGGAGAGTTCATCAAGTCAATCAGCCGAGTGCCCTGCATTTCAAGAGGATGAGATGGAAATGCATGCAATTGAGGACGACACAAGGGCTCCTGAAACATCACTTAGAGATCCAAATGGTGATGTCCAAGAAATTGCGGATGCAAATGTTCGGTTTCCTTCCGATGATAATGAAACTGATTCGCAATCCGATACGGCATCGGATGTTGAACCAACATTTCACGAAACAAATGACACCGATTAAACATAGAGGTTTTTTAAAATTTAACTTTTTTTATAAGTGTTAAATTCTTACATAGTCAATCATTAATCGTAATTTAATTGTATGAATCTTTAGTATTTTCAGTATGACGGGCAGAGGTAGATCTACCGACGACAGACGGAGTGAGCAAAGACGTAGCCCTGCTACATCAGATCACATGAGCATCGGAGATGGAGAGTTTGGATCTCCAGCAGAGGCGCAGCCTTCGATCTCTCCAGCAGTATTACCATCCAGCCGATCGGCACAGACCTCCGAGAGTTCTTCCACCATCGGCCGCACTGTACTTCGACTTGATGCTCAGGGGATGTAAGTATATACTAATTAAAAATATATGTTTATGTTTTTAAGTCAATTACTTATAAACATGCATTTTTTTAACAGATTCATTGAGCAGCATCATGTATCCAGCCACATCAGCGCCGTATTTTAGAGGCGTGCAGATCCCAGTGGCTACGATTGGCGCCACGTATCTCCAGCCACGAGGGAGTTTTATTTTTCTGAGTTTCAGGTAAACTTATTAAATACAATTTATCAGTGATATAAAATTTCTTAAACTTAATAAATTCAGAAACTAACTGTTTATTTTAATGCAGAAAAAGTTTACGTGGGATCCTGCCAGCCATGATGCCATTAGGGCAGCATGGGAGGCTCTGACGGGACGCCGATACTCCGACATGCTTCATCGTTGGAGGTCATCGGGTCAGCGTCCTGTGCAAGGGTATTTGGCACGAGTGGCAGCAGGCCTGGGAGTCCGATGGCTGGCGCAGGAGGTCCGCATCAGCCAGCACGAACCGCCGATCTGAGAAGGGCGGTCCTGGCACGGGTCTCTCCCGCCATACTTCGGGCTCCATTTCGATTCAGGAGCACAGACGGTGTATGGTAAGAAAACATAAATATTTTAATTACTATTTTAGTTATTTACAAATATTGTATTAATATTTTTTTTTATTGTTATAGTCTGAGCAGGAGGGTGGAGATCCTGGTGAGTTTCGTCTATTCAGGGCGACACACACCAGGAGGGACGGTTCCTGGGTCGACACGCGATCACGGGAGGTTGCGGTAAGAAATTAGATTATGTAGTATCTGTTTAATTTCTAAAATTTTATTTCAAGAAATTTATTAACTCATTTATTGTTGATTTCATAATTTCAAGACACGAGTCGAGGAGCTTCGCTCCCAGGCATCGCAGGTCGACTCTACTGATGGGGAGACGCCCGTCGAACTCTCAGCAGAGGAGAGTCGGCGTGTGTTTTTGGAGGCTGTTGGTGCCCAGCCACGAGACCGCAGGGTCTATGGTCTGGGCACTAGAGCTTCTACATATTTTCCCCATCAGGCCTCCAGCTCGCGAGTTCCTGTGATCTTCCTTCCGAGCGTTTACAGGACCTTCGCAGATCTATTGTAGAGGAGGTTCGCCAGGAGGTCGAGCAGGATTTTGAGGATCGTATGCGAGGCCGGGATCAGGAGGTTGCAGACATGCGAGATGAGATGCATTATTTGCGGGATATGGTTAGCCGCTTGTCGCAGAGTCTTCAGCCTCCACAGCCTCCACAGCCTCCACGTGATCGCCCAGATTTTGATGTATTTTTTTTTCTTTTTTTATGTTGTAAAAACTTCAAAATTTTAATATATAAATTATTTTTGGAAATTTATTATTGTTTGGATTGAGTGAAAAATGTTTGTATCAATATTTAGATTTAGCGAAATTGTATTAACCGTTTTAATTTTTAATCTTTTATATTTTTTAAAAACAAAATTTGCGACGCATTAGCGACTGAAATTGCATCGCTAATATTTTAAAATATTATTATTAAATATTGCGACGCAATGACCTGGCATCGCAATAATTTAAAAATAAATTTAATAGCGACGCATTAGCGACTAAAATTGAGTCGCTATTTTATCTTAAAAATTTTTAATAAATATTGCGACGCAATGACCTGCGTCGCAATATTTTAAAATATTTTTATTTGCGACGCATTAGCGACTCAAATTGCGTCGCTATTATACCAAAATATTATTATTAAATATTGCGATGCATCTGGATGCATCGCAATATTGCGACGCAATTTAGTGCGTCGCAATATTTAAAATTAATTTTTTTAAAAAATTAATTTTAAATTTAGCGATGCATTTTCATGCGTCGCAGTTGCATCGCAGAGAGTCGCAATATTGCGACGCAATTGCGACAAATGGGTATTGCGACGGACATTTGAGCGACGCCGTCATTGCGTCGCTATTGCGTCGCAATATCATGTTTAGCGACGCAATTGCGATGCATTTGGGCGTCGCAATATTTTATTTCTCTTGTAGTGCTATCGCCAGGCTTAAACGCCAGCACAATGCCTTAGTGATCAGAGCACTCTGCGAAACAAAACTCGAGTAAGAATAAGAAAGCACGATCAAGTTCGCCAGAAAACACCCGATACTCTGGAATAGCAACTCACCCGGGAGGTGTAAGACTTAGCTAACTCCATAAGGGTGGAATTGCCGATCTCAGGGAGAAGATGAACATCCTTCACCATATTCCATTGACCGAATGCAGCGTCGATAAGGTCCAAATCCGCAAACTCGTTCATCGAGGAACCGATGCTCGGATACAATGTCGATTTCATCAGAGTAGAGAATGCCTCCTCGATAGCCGGGTTCAAACTCCTAGGCTGCACATATGAGGGACTAGTCTGAGCAATCTCAGACTGAGAAGCCTTCAATCTCCTGGCCTCCTTCAGCAAGAGTCTGGCCTACGATTCTTCGGATAACTCAGCCAGCCCAGGGCCCAATGTTCCCGAGGCTCTAGTGGGAGAGGCTTCTGCTGGAAGGTCATCATCCTGTCCTCTTCCCTCACCCAAAGGACCTTCTTCAGTCATCAGCACCTGCTCCTCCTCCGCGAACTCCACCAAAGCCTTGATCTGTTCACCGGCTCCTCTAACTCCCTCAGGAGGAAGCTCTCCAGCAGGAAACTCCTCCTGAGCCTCCGTTGCCCTTGGCCCAACATCACCATCCTTTAATCCCTCCGAAGGAAGCCCTTCAATGACAGGCTCACCTTGAACTTCCGACGGAGCCTTGTCCGGGCTATCCACTATCTCCACCACTAGAGGATAAGGGATTTTGGCAACCCTCTCTAAGTCCTCCTCCGCCCTCTGCTCCTTCGTCGTGACTATTACTCCCTCCTCCAATTGAGGGGACCCCCTCTTACTGCCGGCTCCCCCACATCCTCTTTCTTTGATGGTAAAGAGCGCGAACTAGCCCTGACTCTCCCAGCCTCCGGCGAGTGCTCTCCAGAAAGATGAACCTTCTTCTCAGACTTAGGCCTTTCTACACTACCAGCCTCTCTCGGACGCTTGCCCAACTCTTTCTTTATACGGCCCTCCAGCGCAGATTTCTTGGCTGCAAGCACAGTAGGCAAACAATCAGACTGAGACGTACTCGCTCGAATGAAATCAATGGAGGGAGAAAGAGAGGGACTTACCTCGCGCGTCAATGGGGCTAAGCCCAGCAGCAAAAAGAGCCTCCTCCAATAGCAGAATATGGGACAAGAACACTCGACCATCAAGAAGGATCACTAGGTCCTCCTTCTCTTGTTTAGATAAGGCTGGATGCACTTCCATATCCCTAACAGGGTTTCCCCATACCCCGGGAAGCCGGAACCGATGTTCCCTTCAGCGATAAAGAATCAAACCTTCCATTCCTTTATGGACGATGGTCTATCCATGATCATCCTAAACAACTTCCGAGGTCCGATATAGGACCACTCCGAGCTCCTCCCGGACATTAGGTGGTAACAAACACGAAACATGGACAGAGTTGATGTTACCTGAACCCAGTTGCACATCGAGATAAATCCGATTATACTCCGCCAGCTGTTGGGAGCCACCATTGTTGGGCAGATGTTGTAGAACCTCATGACCTCTTTCACTAAGGGGTGAAGGGGAAGTCAGAGGCCTCCTTTAGGCTATCTTCGTAAAGAAAGATCCACCCTCAGCTCTTGCGAAACCCTATGTTCGGGCTCGACAACCGTAAAATGACATCGAGGGAATGCCATATCTCTAGCATATTTTCCCCAAATCTTCAGTAGCAATCTCTAAAATAGGTCGCTAGGCCTCACCATGCTGTTGGTTGAAGGAAACACCGAGCGACGCTACAAAGGAAAAAGGGGAACGTGATCCTCCAAGAAGGGACGAAAGGGCGCTGCAAAATTGAATGGTGCTGTTTCGACTTTGCTTCTCCCGAAGGAAACCACCTCAAAGAGAAGATAAGGCATCTTGATCGGAATGCCCGGAACCGCCATTGTAGGCACCGTGAAAACCAGGATTTGCTACGTGGCACTTCCCAATGTTGCCCCTAGGAAGTGATGGTTCCATCCCGTAAAGGCAAGGCGGCCGCGCAGCATTAATTAGGGCATTATTACGCGGGCTGTCAAATCCGAACCCATTCAGATTATGCCACTTAGAGTTATACTCCCTACGCCCGAACCTATGCTTCGAACTAGGGAGTGGAGGCATGTGTTGAGGGGAAAATCGCCGTTGCATCAATAATCATGCAAAGGGTTAGGATCAACCTTGACTCCCACTTGTTGTGCGATACCCGCTAGGGATGAGTCAGCCTTAGTGGATAGGGCACCTTAATCCCTTAGCGAGCCAAGGATTCCCAAGATGCAGATCCCATCTCTCGGTCATAGCCGAGCTATCCTTGTCTCTCGGCCTCAGCCGAGCTATCCCATCTCTCGGTCTCAGCCGAGCTATCCCTGTCTCTCTGCCTCTAGCCTCAGCGAGCTATCCCTGTCTCTCGGCCTCAGCCGAGCTATTCCCATCTCTCAGCCCCACCGAGCTATTCCTATCTCTCGGTCCTGTTCGAGCTATCCATTATGCCTTGGCCAAACTAGGCGCTCAAGCACCTCCGTGGAATCCGGCGCGGGGGAGTTCAAATTCGTAAGATTCCAAACAGAAATCACGCCCGAGAGTGGCCTAGGACCCGCAAGAGTGGCCTAGAGCCCTGGAGCCACGCAATCGCCAAATCTCAAGGCATCAACCACTCTCTCAGCCGTTGATCCTCTAACCAACAAGATGCGAATCTTACTGACCTCCTAACAAACTGGATTTAAATCCTAACGACTTTTGGACCCACGATGCCCCTAAGGAATCAGGTGATCCTCTATAACTAGGGCCATCTCTCGGCTCCTCAGGTATGCGCACTGGCTTACTGGCCTACCCTTCTTCTGCTTCTGCTCACCCTCTTTCCGCCATTAACGCTTTGCTCAGAGCTCTCGAAAGGCCACCCCTGGAGAGACTCTTCAGTGAGAGCTTTCTTCTCTCGTTTGTTGATTGCCGATCCCCGCTGACTTAAGCGTCGGAGGGTCTTCCACGGAGGGCCACCCATAATGCCTCTCGCATGAGGACTGTCTTGCAGGTCCGCCCAGGAGGGAGCCCAATCGCGCCCGAGTCGGAGGATGGATTTCAGCAGCAACAAATTGGTGCTAGAGGAAGGGTCCTCAAGTCCCATAAACTTGTGATCCAGGAGACAAGGGTCTCGATCTGAAAGAGAATCTCTCCCATGGCCAATCGAAGAAAGGCTATCTCCGAAGTTTGGGATCAGGTCGCCTCCCAAAGACCTGATCCATTGAGCAGCGTAGCACCGCCGCCGCCACCAATGGAAACCCCATCGCCACCGGCAGCCCCAGTGACCCAGGACCAGTTTGCCTCGCTGGTCCAGCAGGTCCAAGCTCTAGCCCACCTGATCCAGGGCGCTTCGAAGCCCCCATCCAGTTGCACCTACCCCACATCTTCTTGAGGAGAATGCAACCCCCGCTCATCCAGCGATCTCTTCTTCCGCCCGCATGGGGTGGCAGACCCCCCTCGCCCCCTAGGAAGCTGAGCCAGCCCCCCAAGGGGTCTGTGGCAAGGATCTTCCCCGATCTCGGCAGGCCCGATCCCTCTTCCGTTGATCTCTCGTCATGACTCGACACCGTCTCATTTCTCTCCTCGCCCAGCTCCTCCCGCCGTGCCTAAGGAGATCCGCCAACAGCTTTGGGAGATGCGCCAAGAGTTGGATGCCGCAAGCAGGCGCACCCGCTCCAGCATAAGGTGAGCAGGGCATTCCCTTCTCCAAAGAGATCATGGAAGAAGTGATTCCCTCCCATGTCAAGCTGCCCACCATCGAGCCCTACCATGGATCCTCCGATCCCGATGACCACCTCAGTAGCTTCCAATCGATCATGATGTTCCATACGCATCAGATGCGATCCTCTGCCGCACCTTCCCATCCACCCTCAGGGGATCTGCTAGAACCTGGTTCAATGCCTTGAAACCAGATTTTGTTGGTTCATTTGACGAGCTGAGCGCCTCTTCATCAGCCAGTTCGTCAGCAGCCATCGTTATCGGTGGAGATCTAACTTCCTCTCTGAGGTTAAGCAGAGAGAGGGGGAGTCCTTGAAGAAATATCTCGGCCGTTTCAATACAACCATGCTGGAGGTGGACCACCTTAATCATGAGGTGGCCATGTCTGCCCAAGCTGGCAGAGTGTTGAAGGAAAGTAACTTTTACCTGGCGCTGGAGGTCAGCTACCCTCCGAACCTCTCCGACATGATGGCTCTGGCAGACAAATATGCTAGAGTCGAGGAATCGCGGAGAGCTGCCCACACCGAGTTGACAAGGAAGAAGGAGCCCAAGGGCTCAGATAAGCACCGATCCACCCGCCAGCCAAGCCCGCCTCGCACCAAAGGGTTCCTCCGCCACCGCCAAGAAACCGCACCCGAGCTGCCTAGGAGATTCAACCGGTTCACTCCGCTCACTGCCCCAAGGGCGGAGATCCTCATGGCAATAGAGCGCCAGCTCCCCGACCACCTCCTCTCCGAGGGAATGCGGCCCGGAGAGACCCCGCCAAGTATTGCCGCTACCACCAAGATCATGGCCATGACACTGAGGAGTGCTGGCAGTTGAAGAACGAAATTGAGAGGCTCATCCAGCGGGGCAGGCTCGATCAATTCAGAAGAGCACCCGAGCCAAGGAACGGGGGCGACCGCTAGCCTGAGCCTCAGCAGCCTCCTCCTCCGAATCCTTCGGTCGCCAGCCATCTTAATGTGATCGAGGCGGTTGGTAGTCCGTCGAGCTGTCGGGACGATGAAGAAGGCTCAGCGCCAAAGAAAGTGTGGACCAATGAGCTCTCCTTCTCCGACAGTGACCTCCAGGAGATACAGTTCCCACATGATGATGCGTTGGTTGTATCCCTTAATCTGAACAATTATAATGTAGACCGAATCCTTATTGATAGTGGGAGCTCCATCAACATTTTTGTATCTTGATGTGTTTGTGAAGATGAAGCTGCTTATGAAGAATCTCCGAGCCATGGACTCCATCCTCATGGGGTTCACCGGCGATGTTATCACCCCAGAGGGGGTCATGACCTTGACGGTCCGCGTGGGGCTTGGCCCAGTGTTGCCACTGTTCATACAGATTTTTTGGTGACCAAGCTTCGGTCGCCCTATAATGCAATTTTGGAAGACCCGGCCTGATGTCCCTGAAAGCCGTTGTCTCCATCCCGCACCTAGCAATGAAGTTCCCTACTGGATGGGGAGTGGGAGTAGTTCGGAGAAATCAAGCTGTAGCTCGGCAGTGCTTCGTCACTAGCCTTCAGTCCAAGCTGCCCGAGGTTGATGGGCTGGACGCTCGGAGGACTTTGCCGAGTAACAAGGAGAACCAGCCAAAGAGTTGGAGGAGGTACCACTGGACGAAGCTCGGCCCAACCGAACCATAAGGATCGGATCGCTACTGAAAGGGAAGCCCCGGTTGGAGCTGATAGACTTTCTCCGAAGGAATGCTGATGTCTTCGCCTGGTCAGCCTCTGACATGCCAGGGATCAGCCCAGACGTTCTCGTCCACCATCTTAATGCGGACAAAATGTTTCGGCCCTTGAAGCAGAAGAAAAGAAGCTTCCCCCGACCAGCAAAGGGCAATTGAGGAAGAAGTTGACAAGCTCATCAAGGCAAACTTCATTCGGGAGGTAAATTATCCGAGCTGGCTGTCCAATGTTGTTATGGTGAAGAAGTTGAACATAAATGGTGGATCTGCATCGACTTCACCGACCTTAATAAAGCATGCCCAAAGGACAGCTTCCCTCTCCCTCGGATCAACCAGCTTGTGGACGCCACTTCCGGTTGTCAGATGTTGACCTTCATGGACGCATATTCAGGCTACAACCAAATCCGAATGGCACCCGAAGATGAAGAAAAGACCGCCTTCATAACCGACTGAGGTATTTATTGCTATCGTGTTATGCCTTTCGGTCTGAAAAATGCAGGCGCTACTTACCAAAGGCTGGTAAACAAGGTCTTCAAGGAGCAAATCAGTCGGAACATGGAGGTGTATGTTGATGACATGCTGGTCAAAAGCAAGGAAGCATCCCAGCATATTGAGGATCTCTCTAAGAGCTTCATGACGCTCTGAAAATACAGAATGAAGCTCAACCCAATGAAGTGCGCCTTCGGTGTCAACTCTGGGAAGTTCCTGGGCTTCATGGTTTCTCAGCGAGGCATTAAGGCCAACCCGCAGAAGATTCAAGCCCTTTGGCAAATGGCACCCCCAACATCTGTCAAAGAGGTCCAGCGCCTGACTGGAAGCATCGCGGCCCTCAACCGCTTCGTGGCTCGGTCGGCTGAGAGGTGCCTTCCATTCTTTAAAGCCCTCTGATCAGCCAAGAATTTCCAATGGTCTGCTGAATGTCAGAAGTCATTCGAGGACTTCAAGAGATATCTCGGCTCTCCACCCCTCCTCAGCAGTCCCAATATAGGAGAAATGTTATTTCTGTACTTAGCAGTTTCAGAAGCCACAGTTGGCTCGGTGCTGGTCAGAGAAGAGAACAAGACCCAAAAGCCGATCTACTATGTTAGCAAGCTGCTCCGAGATGCCGAGACAAGATACACCCGAATCAAGAAGTTGGTGTTAGCCCTAATAGCATCGGTTTGGAGGCTGCGGCCTTATTTCTAGGCGCACTCTGTGACGGTCCTTACCGACCAACCCATCAAGGCGGTGGTGCATCGCCCGGAGACATCAGGAAGAATGGCCAAATGGGCCGTCGAATTAAGCAAACATGATATCCGGTACCAACCTCGCCCCGCTATCAAAGCGCAGGTTCTGGCTGATTTCCTTCTTGAATGCACCATCCCGGAGGATGGCTTTGCTCCGAACTCTTCTGAGCATCCAAGACCTAGCGCCCTATGGCTGCTCCATGTCGACGGATCATCTAATGCTAATGGCTCCGGTGCTGGCTTGATCCTCACCAGCCCAAGGGGGCGACCTTCGAGTACGGCGTTCGCTTCTCCTTCCCAGCCTCCAACAATGAAGCCGAATATGAAGCTCTGCTTGCCGGACTCCGAATCACCCGCGATCTTAAAGTGACAAAGCTGAATGCCTTTACCGACTCTCAATTGGTGGCCGATCACGTGCGGGGCGAGTTCGAGGCCGGAGCCAAATATGATTCGGTATCTCCAAAAGGTGCGGGACTTGCTTTCCCACTTCTCTGAATTTGAAGTTATCCAGATCCCAAGATCCAAGAATGCCCGCACCGACCTATTATCTCGACTGGCAACCGCGGAGTCGATGGATTCTGAGCGGAAGTTTCCCCTGGAGATCCTAGAGAGGCCTAGCATCGCGGAGGCAGACTGAGTGATGTAGGTCGAGGCCGAACCATCCTGGTTCGACCCCATACTAAGGTATCTTAAAGAAGGGTCACTCCCAGCTGACCGAAAGGAAGCAAGGAAGCTGAAAATGCAAGCCACCCACTATGTGCTGATCGATGACCATTTGTATAAGCGGTCCTTCTTCATGCCACTGCTCAAGTGCCTTCGCCCATCTGAAGCTGATTATGCTCTTCGGGAGGTACATGAAGGAATTTGCGGCAATCATCTGGGGAGCCGGTCCTTATGCCACAAGGTGCTGCGCCAAGGGTACTATTGGCCCACCATGCAAAAAGATGCTGACGACCTTGTCCGAGCTTGTGACCCATGTCAGAGACATTCCAGCATCCAGAGGCTCCCTCCGCTAGTTTGGTCCCTATTTCCTCCGCTTGGCCCTTTGCTAAGTGGGGGATGGATATTCTTGGCCCTTTTTCCCTCGCCACTGGACAAAGAAAGT
Organism: Calamus simplicifolius; assembly: GCA_900491605.1. Taxonomy (NCBI): domain Eukaryota; kingdom Viridiplantae; phylum Streptophyta; class Magnoliopsida; order Arecales; family Arecaceae; genus Calamus; species Calamus simplicifolius. Next base: position 222,449 of record UESW01002529.1, on the reverse strand, counting down.
TCCTATTTGTCGCCATCGACTACTTCACCAAGTGGGTGGAGGCCGAGGCAATTGCCAAATAACCGAAGCTCGGGCCAGGGACTTTGTGGAGATCCATTATCTGCCGTTTTGGCCTTCCGAACACTATTATCACCGACAATGGCAAGCAATTTGACAACCCAAAGTTTTGAGATTTCTGCAAGGAGCATGGGATCTGCCACCGCCCACGTCGGTAGGGCATCCACAAGCCAACGGAGAGGCCGAAGTGACTAACCGGACCCTGCTTCAAGGGATCAAGGCTCGGCTTGCCAGAGCCCGAGGCAGATGGCGGATGAGCTTCACCATCCTATGAGCCTACCGCACCACTCAGAGAATCCCCACTGGCGAGACCCCATTTCGGATGGCCTTCATCACGGAAGCCGTCATCCCTGTGGAGATAGGACTTCCTTCTCCACAAGTGGAGAGCTACTCGGAGGAAGCTAATGATGAGCAGCTCCGCACCAATCTCGACCTGGTGGAAGAAATCAGAGAGAAAGCTCGAATCAGGGTTGCGGCATACCAGCAAAGAGTGGCTCGTTATCACGCCTCCAGAGTCAAAGGAAAATCCTTCTCACCCGGCGATCTGGTCCTCCGAAAGCATCAGTCTCCAAACCGCTGGAGCAAGAAAAGTTGTCTCTAAATTGGAAGGCCCCTATCAAGTGGCAGAAGTCATCGGACTGGCACCTACAAGCTCCAGGATCTGGGCGGGAAATCAATTCCCCAAACGTGGAATTCGGACAATCTCCGTATATACCATCGGTAGGGTATGCTTTCTATAGACTTGCCCCATTCGCAGCTTTAACATCTTGTTTCTATTATCCACGGCATGACCGCTACAATCATTTTTTCAAAAAAATTGTAGTAGAAAACAGATGCTGCTTGCCATCCATTCTTGGCACAACCGAACTATCTCCGTACCTCGGCTGGGTCGAGTCTTGAGCTAAATCTTCGTACCTCGGTTGGGCCGAGTCCTATTTCACAAAAACTTGGTATGGCCGAGTACCCCCAGTGTGGCTGAACCAGGCCGAGTGATCGCCAAAAACTTTGTTCGGATTCGGGCAGCTTACAAGCCCTGGTCGGACCAAATAAAAAAGAAACTTCATCCAGATTCGGGCAGCTTACAAGCCCCAGCCGGACCAAATGGCAAAGAAACTTCATCTGGATTCGGGCAGCTTAGAAGCCCGACCGGACCAAATGGCAAAGAAACTTCATCTGGATTCGGGCAGCTTACAAGCCCTGGCCGGACCAAATGATAAAGAAACTTCATCCGAATTCGGGCAGCTTACAAGCCCCGGCTGAACCAAATGGGAAAGAAACTTCATCCGGATTTGGGCAGCTTACAAGCCCCGACCGGGTCAAACGGCGTAGAAGCCTCGGCTAAAGCCAGTGCACGTCTCTTACCAAAATCCTCGGCCAAACCGAGTGATATCACCATACCTTGGCAGGGCCAAGTAAAACACCAAAAAACCTCGGCAATAACCGAGCGATATTCTAAAACTCGGCAATAACCAAGCGATATTCTAAAACCTCGCGACAACCGAGCGATATTCTGAAACCTTGACTACAACCGAGTAGTGTATTATCTGAAATCTCGGTCAAGTCAAATGACGTACTCACAAAGCGTTACTTGAAGCTCCGACCTAGACGAGCAATCTCTCAAACACTCTGACGCAACTAAGACGTCCTATTATACTTTGGCAGAAGCAAGCAACCTTCTTCTGCTCAACAGTTAAGGCACACAAGCTGTCTCTTTCTAAAGAAATACCTGCTTCGTTCTACAAACGAGATCACGCTCACCACATGGGTTCACAAGACCGCCCAGGTCTACCTCTGACCCAAGTAGGATAAACGCTTTTCTCCACTTGGGACCGAATAGCGGTCTTAGCAAAAACAAGGTAGCAAGGATGCTGCCGAAATATGCTATGACACAAAAAGCGTGATACGGGTGTAGCGACTCTCAAGCATAATCCATCGAAAAAGAAGCAGATGCTAAAAGAAGAAAGAATAAAACTTTCTTTATTTCTTCAATGAAAAGAGTTACAACCTCCTAAGAGGCATTACAAGTGCATCGTGGCACAGGAAATAAAAATGAGTAAATAGCTCGGCCGGGCTGCTTCAGTCAGCTTCGGTTAATAATGATGTTTCGGTATCTGACCCAAGAGATCAGACAACCAATCAGCTCACCTGAACCACTAGCTAAGGCCGAGCCAGCTTCCCATGGGTCCTCTGGATTGGTGAAGAGATCCAAGGACAGAAGGAAGACCCGTGGATACTGATGCTGAGGATGCGTCACCCCCAAGTGGGATGCTGGGCTACTGGACACTATCCGACTATGAAAAGACAGGGTACGAGCAGACCGACACTGCTCTCAACTCCCTCTTCACAAGCAAAAGATCCCCAGCCAGATTAGCTAAGGGAACCAGCCCGAGGGAGAAGGAAAAGTCCGTGCGTACTACGGGGGTGCATGTGCACTTCCTATCCTGCGACCCCCGTAACAAACCCCAAAGGACACACAGGAAGCGCATATGTGCGCTCTCCATGTGATCTCTGCGGACCTCCTGTGCGCTTTCCATATGATCTCCGAAATTCCTCTCTTGAGGACGGTTTGCTCTTCAGCAACTTCTTCATCACCCCAGCTATCCGGGGAAGTCGACTCACAAAAGGAAAACTCATTCTCTCCACCTTCAACCTAGGGGACACAGACATCATGAAAACTTTCACAACTCATAGAGAAGAAAGCCTTGGGAGATATCCGGACACGGCCCCCTTCTCCCATTTTATAGGCAAACGAACGGGAGCAACTATCAAAGCGAAAAGCCCCAAGATTCAAAATGCCCTGGCCACACTACCATGTGGCATCCCAGATAAAAAGAGCGCTCCTCGAAGCACGCCGAACGCATTGCCCATGCCATGACGCACGCCAGAAGATTTTTCTCTGATCCCGAATCAAAAGCCTTAAGTGCAGGAAATCGACCGCCGGTCCTTGAGATACGGACAGGCTTGGGAAATCGCCCGATGAAAACAACGTGCTCCAATGACAAACGAGTGCTTATGTCACACGCTAAAAGGGCCTACATTGGAAAGGGCCGAGAATAGATGACTCCAAAAAATAGTGAGGCATCCTTTTGCAGCTTGCAAAGCCGTATTATCCATTTCGGCAAAAAGAAGATCAACTTGCCTTGGAAAAGACAAGGCACTAGCAGAGCAATAAAAAGGTGCAGAAGTCAAGTACTCCTCAATAAAAGCACATTGATATCCCCTGCTCCAGCCCAACCGCCCATTACGTCTTGGCATAAACCGAGACATCATCTTGTGCTTCAACTCAAAGCCAAGATCGCCTCCATACTTCGGGCTAAACCGAGGTATCTCTTCTCGGTTCAATACAACCGAGCATTATGTTATGCTTCGATCCAGATCGTGATAGCTGCCCTTGCCTCAACAACTACGGAACGCTCCTTATGCTTCGGCAAGGCCGAGTATACACAATGCTCCGGCAGGAATTTACGAGTTCCGTTTACCTCGGTCAAAACGGAGACGCCATGCTCTAACCTCGCTAAGGTTAATAGAGATTCTCCAAGAGGGTGGTTCATTTCGTAAGACTCGAACGGTAAGAAAGAATGTTCCGGAGGTGGTAGCAGACACAAAAATTACGAAAACTCCTTTTCATTCACCACAAAAAGAGAAACAAGAGGAAAAGAAAAAAGTACATGAGCCCTCATAGGGGCTTATCATCTTCTCCAGGCGCCACTGAGCTTTCCCTGCGCTGCATAGCTGGCCCGGCCACTTGTCATCGGAGGGACGCCACTTGCCTCTCCAGCCGGCTATTGTCTTGGCGGAGGAGCTCGATCTCTCTTGTAGTAATGGTCAGATATTGCTCGGCCGTCTTTCGGAGTTGTTCACGATCTGCGAACAGTGAGCTAAAACCTCTCCATCGATGGTTATTGTGGTACGGCCCCAAAGTGCCCCCCAGTGGCCACTAACGCCACCGCTTGGTGTCTCGGTCGATCGCCCCTCACCTCTGTAAGCCATCTCAATATCTGAAAATCTGACAAGATCAGCTGAAAAGATGATTAACGATGGCGCTCCCCCGCTCGTTTTTAAACTGCTTCTGACGGGTATCCCGATCGCCAGAACCATTAATTCTAACACTACTACCGCGAGATACGCCACGTGTCATCGCCTCAGCGGGCGCTCGTGGGAAACGAAGAGTTCCGCTCCCTCATCGAAGAAGATCATTAATAACTTTGTGGCGCTCGGGATGCGCCCCCTTTCTCAGGACCAAACCCCCTCCATTCGAATCATGTTACTTGAGGCTATATTCCTTACGTCCGAACTTGTATGCCGGACCATCCAGCGCCTTGGCCGAGCATGCCAATCTTTACTTTGGACAAACCAAACGGTCCTCATATCTCGGTCCTAGTCCGAGCTATCCTTATACCTCGGTTTCGACCGAGACATTTACTCAAGTCCGAACTAAATCGGCCAAAGAGCGCGAACGAGTCATAACTTGTTCATAGTCGAAAGAAAAGCCTGAGATAAAAAGACTGGCAAAAAAGACAAAATAGTGGAGGCCAAGGACCCGTTCATTGGGAATTTCAACCAAATTGCATATCTAAAAAATAAAAATACACAAACGGCCCTCAAGGATCAGAGGCTGGATCATTCCCGGCATTGTCCTCAACAATATTCAGGGAGGCTTTGCTCGTTCCACCCACTTCAAAAGTCATTGTTCCTTCGGCGGCGGGCTTGGAGTGTCCTTCGGGAGCTGCAGCCTCACTAGAACCCAAAATATCATCAAGATCGATGTCTGAGATATCTTCGTACTCGGCTTTTCAGCCCCTGGGGTACAGGCCTCAAAGGGTTCAACATCCAAAAAGGAGAGGTCCCATTTGGATGCTCCCGAGATATCCTGGTTTGGATCTCCTCCGTGCCAAGCTGAAAAGCCTCGGCACAAGTCACATCTTGTTCGCCTCGAAGCATGGCGAATCGCCTTTCAGCCTCAACAACTTGGCTCTGGAGCGAGGCAATTTGCTCCTCAGTCTCGGCAACCCGCCCCTCGAGCTCCGAGCTCCTCCGATGACTCGACGCCAGCTTCTTGCAGACTCTCTAATTGACCTTGGCCTTCGAGCCTCTCCTTCTTCATCTGCAAACACAGGGTTAGCCGACGCAACGGTGAGCCGATAGGAAGTTTAAAAAGATGATATCGTACCTCCTTCTTCTGCCGGGCTAATCTCCTGGTTAATTCCTCGACCTCGCCAAAGGCCCTCAACTTGTCGGCCTTAACCAGCTTGATCCTGTCCTTGAGGACGTTGATCTTTGATTGCATACTATTGGCTTCTTCCCTGGACCGGGAGAGCTCATTATCAAGCTTGGCCAATTTCTCCTGATCCCATCTGATCTTGTCATCCTTGGCAACAATGCAATGATTCAGCCGGACTTTCTCCTCCGACTCACCAAGCATTCTATTTAGGCGATTCTTCTCGGCAGCTTCTCTCCCCAGCCTCTCTCGACTTTCATCGAGCTGCTTCTTAGTTTCCATTTCTTCGGCGCATCTGGATGTGACCTGTGATAACTCCAAACATACTTCGTCGTACCTCGTCCGAAGCCCATGTAGCACCTTAACTTCGAGCCTTAATCTGGATACGTCATCAAGGGCGACCTGATGAAATCTCCTCGCCCTCGCCAAGTTCTTGTTGGCGATGTCCAGAACTTGCTCAAATTTGTCAGACACTTCTGCTCGCAATCGAGCTCGGTACTGACTCTCTTGGCCTAGACGCTGGCCCCTGTCGCTAGGCTCAAACGCCAGCACAATGCCCTAGTGATCAGAGCGCTCTGCAAAATAAAACTAAAGTAAGAATAAGAAAGCGCGATCAAGTTCGCCAGAAAACACCCGATACTCTGGAATAGCAACTCACCCGGGAGGTGTAAGACCTAGCTAACTCCATAAGGGTGGAATTGCGATCTCAGTGAGAAGATGAACATCCTTCACCACGTTCCGTTGACCGAATGCGGCGTCGATAAGCTCCAAATCCGCAAACTCGTTCATCGAGGAACCGATGCTCGGATACAATGTCGATTTCATCAGAGAAGCCTCCTCGATAGCCGGGTTCAAACTCCCAGGCTGCACATCTGAGGGACCAGTCTGAGCAATCTCAGACTGAGAAGCCTTCAATCTCCTGGCCTCCTTCACAAGAGTCTGGCCTGCGATTCTTCGGATAACTCAGCCAGTCCAGGGCCCAATGTTCCCTAGGCTCTAGTGGGAGAGGCTTCGGCTGGAAGGTCATCATCCTCCTCTTCCCTCACCCAAAGGACCTTCTTCAGTCATCGGCACCTGCTCCTCCTCCATGAACTCCACCAAAGCCTCGATCTGTTCACCGGCTCCTCTAACTCCCTCAGGAGGAAGCTCTCCAGCAGGAAACTCCTCCTGAGCCTCCGTTGCCCTTGGCCCAACATCACCGCCCTTTAATCCATCCGAAGGAAGCCCTTCAATGACAGGCTCACCTTGAACTTCCGACGGAGCCTTGTCCGGGCTATCCACTATCTCCACCACCAGAGGACAAGGGATTTCGGCAACCCTCTCTGAGTCCTCCTCCGCCCTCTGCTCCTTCGTCGTGACTAATACTCCCTCCTCCAACTGAGGGGACCCCTCTCTTACTGTGGCTCCCCCACATCCTCTTTCTTTGATGGTAAAGAGCGCGAACTAGCCCTGACTCTCCCAGCCTCCGGCGAGTGCTCTCCAGAAAGACGAACCTTCTTCTCAGACTTACGCCTTTCTACACTACCAGCCTCTCTCGGACGCTTGCCCAACTCTTTCTTTATACGGCCCTCCACGCAGATTTCTTGGCTGCAAGCACAGTAGGCAAACAATCAGACTGAGACGTACTCGCTCGAATGAAATCAATGGAGGGAGAAAGAGAGGGACTTACCTCGCGGGTCAATGGGGCTAAGCCCAGCAGCAAAAAGAGCCTCCTCCGATAGCAGAATATGGGACGAGAACACTCGACCATCAAGAAGGATCACTAGGTCCTCCTTCTCTTGTTTAGACAAGGCTGGATGCGCTTCCATATCCCTAACAGGGTTTCCCCATACCCGCGGGAAGCCGGAACCGATGTTCCCTTCAGCGATAAAGAATCAAACCTTCCATTCCTTTATGGACGATGGTCTATCCATGATCATCCTAAACGACTTCCGAGGTCCGATATAGGACCACTCCGAGCTCCTCCCGGACATTAGGTGGTAACAAACACGAACATGGACAGAGTTGATGTTACCTGAACCCAGTTGCACATCGAGATAAATCGATGATACTCCGCCAGCTGTTGGGAGCCACCATTGTTGGGCAGATGTTGTAGAACCTCATGACCTCTTTCACTAAGGGGTGAAGGGGAAGTCGGAGGCCTACCTTCAGGCTATCTTCGTAAAGAAAGATCCCACCCTCCAGCTCTTGCGAAACCCTATGTTCGGGCTCCGGCAGCCGTAAAATGATATCCGAGGGAATTCCATATCTCTAGCATATTTTTCCTAAATCTTCAGCAGCAATCTATGAAATCAGGTCGCCAGGCCTCACCATGCTGTTGGTTGAAGGAAACACCGAGTGACGCTGCAAAGGAAAAAGGGAACGAGATCCTCCAAGAAGGGACGAAAGGGCGCTGCAAATTGAATGGCGCTGTTTCGACTTTGCTTCTCCCCAAAGGAAATCGCCTCAAAGAGAAGATAAGGCATCTTGATTGGAATGCCCGAAACCGTTGTAGGCACCGTGAAAATTGGGATTTGCTACGTGGCACTTCCCCAACCGTTGCTCCTAGGAAGTGACGGTTTCATCCCGTAAAGGCAAGGCGGCCGCGCAGCATTAATTAGGGCATTATTACGCGGGTTGTCAAATCCGAACCCATTCAGATCATGATGCTTAGAGTTATACTCCCTACGCCCGAACCTACGCTTCGAACTAGGGAGTGGGGGGCATGTGTTGAGGGGCAAAATCGCTGTTGCATCAATAATCGTGCAAAGGGTTAGTATCTACCCTGACTCCGCTTGCTGTGCGATACCCGCTAGGGATGAGTCAGCCTCAGTGGATCGGGGCACCTTAATCCCCTTAGCGAGCCAAGGATTCCCAAGACGCGGATCCCATCTCTCGGTCTCAGCCGAGCTATCATTGTCTCTCGGCCTCAGCCGAGTTATCCCATCTCTCTGTCTCAGCCGAGCTATCCTTATCTTCGGCCTCAGCCGAGCTATCCCATCTCTCGGTCTTAGCCAAGCTATCCCTGTCTCTCGGCCTCAGCCGAGCTATTCCTATCTGTCGGCTCCAGCCGAGCTATCCGTTATGCCTCGGCCAAACTCAAGCGCTCAAACACCTCCGCGGAATCCGGCGTGGAGGAGTTCAAATTCGTAAGATTCCAAACAGAAATCACGCGCAAGAGTGGCCTAGGACCCGCGAGAGTGGCCTAGAGCCCTGAAGCCACGCAATCGCCAAATCTCGAGGCATCAACCAGCTCTCCCAGCCATCGATCCTTTAACCAATAAGATGAATCTTACTGACCTCATAACAAACTGGATTCGAATTCTAACGACTTTAAGACCCACGACGCCCCCAAGGAATCAGGTGATCCTCTATAAGTAGGGCCATCTCCCGGCTCCTCAGGTATGCGCACTGGCTTACCGGCCTACCCTCCTTCTGCTTTTGCTCACCCTCTTTCCATCATTAACGCTCTGCTCAGAGCTCTCGAAAGGTACCCCTGGAGAGACTCTTCAGCGAGAGCTTTCTCCTCTTGTTTGTTGATTGCCGATCCCCGCTGACTTGAGCGTCGGAGGGTCTTCTGCGGAGGGCCACCCACAACGCCTCTCGCATGAGGACTGTCTTGCAGGTCCACCCAGGAGGGAGCCCGATCGCGCCTGAGTCGAAGGACGAATTTCAGCAGCAACAAGAATAGTTTTGAGTAGCCCTCCATCTCATTTTATTTCTATTTTCTATTTCTATTTTCTATTGATCTTTTTATGGGCATTTGAAGGTAATCATTGGGTTGCACTTCCATGCGATCATGCTCGTAGTAGGAGGATCGGAGCTCATGGTAAGAGGATCAAATCGAGCTGGGTCGTTGTACTTTGGGGACAGATCACCAATAACTTGCACAAAGGAATGAAAATCTGATCCTTAGGGCAGTGTCTAACATGCCTCAGTCCTGATTTGATCCATATCTTATTTTTGTTTTTTACTTTATTTTTCATTTAAAATTCTATAATATATTTCTAGCAATTTCTAGGAAGGATATTTTTTGCAAGATCAAAAGTATTTTTCAACATTGATATCATACATTCCATTATGCTACTAAATGAAGTCGAGATTACAAGTGATGTTAGAAGTTTGTCATATATTGGCTATCATTAATTATTACTAATTTTAATTTTATAAAACTGGCTGAACAAATGTGGTCCAATAATACAAGTAGGATGAGCCTACTGTTGGTAAATATGATCCATATAATTTTGGATTTGAGCTCATCTTTATTAACAATGTAGTTGATAGTTTGTGTGAGCCTAAAACTTAATATATAGTGTCATATGATGGAAGGGTTTATTGGGGTTTCATTATAATAGAATAGGTCTTCTCTTTTCTTCTCATATGTTATGATCAGTTTTTTCTATCAAGAGCAACGCTTGAAGGAGGAGAAAGAAGAGAATGATCTAAGCCAAGGCATTCTTGATGAGTATTTTTCAGATTGATTATATAAATCAAATAATGAACTAATTAGGGGCTCTTTGGAAAACAGCCTCCTTTTGGGTTAGGGAAATATGGGTCATGAATTGTTTTGGATTTTGTTTGACCAAGACTTAATTAGCACCCAGTCTTAGGTCATAGGCTCGTTATAGGCCAACGCTTGATTTAGGACATTTGTGAGCAAGTGAAGTGATCCACTTGCACTACTATAGAAATTTAATTAGACTACGTCTAAAAAATGTAGTCTTTATATATAGACTACGGTTAAAAGTATTTAAAAAACATAGTCTTTTTGAGTGTAGTAAAAAAATATGAGCGTAGTTAAATGTCCCTGGTTTAGACAAGTAAAAAGAAACGTAGTCTTTAAATACATTTAGACTATATTTTTATAGAAATTGTAGTTAAAAGTCAAAAAAATGTAGTCTTTAAATATATTTAGACTACATTTTTATCATAAATTATAGTTAAAAGTCAAAAAATGTAGTCTTTAAATACATTTAGACTATATTTTTATCAGAAATTATAGTTAAAGGTCAAAAAATTGTAGTCTTCAAATACATTTAGACTATGTTTTTATCAAAAAATGTAGTTAAAAGGCAAAAAAATGAAGTCTTTAAATACATTTAGACTACTTTTTCATCAGAAAATGTAGTCTATTATGTACATTTAGACTACGTTTTAATATTGAAAATGTAGTATAATATCCAATGATGTTATACAAACATATACTTTCAATTCCAGAAAAATTCTAAAAATATTGAATTGAAATATCCAATACTGCCAATACTGTCATATACAAACATATTCCAAAAATTTCAAATTCATTGAATTAAAATATCCAATTTTCTTCAATATTTTTCGATGCTAAATCTCAAATACATTTAGTGCCAAGTTTTTTCAAATGAAACCTTACAAATACTCGACCCATTCTCCACGCATAATGTCGATCTCTTCTTGTTTATAAGTTTTCTTCTCAGCAAACTGCATATATACACATAAGTTACTCAGAAAAGAGCACTAAATGGCACATGACATAAAATCTAAAACCATAAAAAGTACTACTTATATATATGAATCATGTACGCAATAATAACCTACCTTTCATCAGTTGAAATGATATGATTCTCGATGATCTTCTTCATTACATGATGACATAAATCTCCTTCATATACATGATGACATAATAGCCACATTCAATACCTGATGGTTGCTTAGGACACTTGAAAGATGAATTTAAAAGTTTTTATAAGACTTAAACAATAGATCTAATTTTATAAATTATAAAAAAGAATTGCAAGTCAATATACCTTAACTGACTCCCAAGTAAGTTTTTCTTGCAACTTGTTCAGCTTTAGCGTTGTATATTTTGAGTGCACTGATATGTATAATAATAGTGTGAGACTCAAATGATATAACCCAGACAAATTACTATAAAATTAAAAAGAAATAAATACTTACGTATTAATAACACCTTTCAATTCTTTTCCAATTGAACGTCCAATAGAATCACAAAAATACACTTTGTCCCCATGAGGGTCAATAACCACCAAGGACCAATAGAATCATAAAAATACACTTTGTCCCCATGAGGGTCAATAACCACCAAGGACCAGTGATCCCTTCATAAACAAATAACAATAATTAACATAATATTAAAAGTATCAATTTTCATTAAAAAATTACTTACCCAGCTAGAAACAAATGCATGAGTGAAGCAAAATTTCAGAAAGGAAATGAGTATGCATACAGATCCGAATAAGTCTCAGGCTTATAACGTTCCTTGTCACCAATACAAACCCACTTCCATCCTTCGCAACCTCCACAAACCTAGAAAAGTTCATCACTGCCACCACCATCATTTCCCTGCAACAATAAATTTAGCCTCTTTCCTCCCTCCATTAAAGAAATTAGAAGTTATAAATAGCAACAACGAACCAACATTTTGGTGATGAGAACTACTATTACACAACATGGAATTGAGTCTCAAACTTATCCATGCACCAAGTCTCTTGATAAAGTTTCAGGTGTGAGAAGATGAGATCATTTTGAGGATAGCCTCCATATTACACAACTATTAGATGATTTTAGTGCAAGCAATTTCACCGGATCTTATTTCTTAAAAAAGAAGCCTTATTTCACTTGGCAATGTATTTGATCATCTAGCTGAAGTTTCTCAAAGAGAGATACAAATTATATTACAAGACATAATTAGAGAGAAGGTAAAGGATGGCAACATTTACTTATTTAGGTTCCACTAAAATGCTGCGAGTTTGATGAGCAAATGATGTGCAAGATTCAATGAACAATTCAACAGCCAATTTGCAGTCAAACTCATCCCTTTTAAGGAAAATATCATGGTTATTACATTTATGAAAGCTAAGTTCGACCCAATGAGATCAAGACTTGTAGACTTGTTTGCTAACTAAAGTGAGTGAATGTTATCAATAATCTAAGCACATAGCCAAGAGAAAACGCTAAGAGAATCCATCACTTTGTGACATTTATTATGGATTTGAATATCCCTCAATTCCCTCAATGGATGAAAAAATATGAGACAATATTATTCCATCCTGATGTGAAAGATTCACACTATATGAACTAACGTGCATATCTAATGAATTTACGAAAAGTGTATTATGGCACAAAAAGTGAATTCATTTGCAGAGGATTTTTTTTATAATAGCAATTTCAAGATCTCATTAGATGCAGAGGATCAGTTCCATCATGTTTCCGGTCCATAACAAAGTTTAGTCTCAAAGCTTATACATGATAAATATGTCCTCTAAATCAAGGCAAATATTTGCATCACAAGTTGTTAAGAAAAAAGAGAAAATGAAACACTCATAGTAGACAAAATAAAAAGTTATCATGCAAATGGATCATAGATATCAGCAAATACAAATTATTGAGCCAAGTGCAGAACAACCATGATGATAGGGATATGAATATGAATACTAGCTGTAGGTGGGAGCATATAATAACCATGACTAACCGAACAATATTCCAACATCAATAATATATCCAGTAACATGCCATCTAATATCTATTGTATCAAGTCCGAAAAAAGGAGATTGAAAGCTGTATACAAAAATAAAATAAATAAAAGAAGAGAAGAGAACACAGCTGAGGCTAGAGAGCAACAGATGAAGGCATAACAACTCGGTCTCCTAGCTTCCCAGATTGTTCACGGATGACAGACCAAAAAGGAAAAATAAAAAAGAAATCCAAACCCAAAAAGCTAAGCGTAAAAGAAATCCAAACCCAAAAAGCTGAAAGACCGAAGCGTCACACCCCGCTATCAGAGCTTTCATATTCCAGAACCTAAAAGGAGGCCAAAAAAATGATCTTTAATTCTCGAACATTGGAAATAAGAGGAAGGGTTCGTCCAGGGGGTTGAAGGAGACGAAGGATTCGACCTTTAATACACGATGCCAGAAGAATCCAGCGGCGCGAGAGACGGATGAAAGTCAAGATCGAACGCCTCATCACAGACCGTGTCGAATTCGACAAGAAGGTAGGATCAGACACGGGATGTGGGGCCGTGCCGGTGCTTCATGGGCGCTCTAGTGGAAGACGAACGAGAAAAAAGAAATGGGACGGGAGACTCTTCCCATTCCGCACCATACGCGGTTAGACGCCTCTTCTATTTTTTATTACTCAGACGCCTCTTTGCCTTTTTTTTTTTATTACTAGTACGCGATCAGACGCCTTTTCGCCTTCTTTTTTTTTTTTTTTTTACTACTAAAGCGCTCAACCGCTCAACCAATCCACCGCTGCCGTTTTTAATAATATAAATTTAAAAACGGATATCCGTATTCATATTTAAAAAATATATAAATTTATATTCATATCCAATTAATTTTTGGATTAGATATCCGAATCAGATTAAACTATAAAATAAATATTTAAATATGAATACAAATACGATCGGAGTTTATCCGACCCATTTTTCAGCCCTACTTTTATATTATAAAATATTAAGAACATAGTTTTTTATATTATCAGATAATATAAGACTACGTCTTAATTAAAAATATAGTCTTTTATATTATAAGATATTAAAAATATAGTTTTTTTATATTATCAGGTAATATAAGACTACGTCTTAATTTAAAACATAGTCTAAAATATATTATCAAATAATATAAAACTACATCTTATTTAAAAACATAGTCTTTTTATATTATATAATATAAGACTATGTCTTAATTAAAAACGTAGTCTTTTATATATAAGACTACATCTTATTTAAAAACTAGTCTTTTTATATTATCAGATAATATAAGACTACGTTTTAAATAAAAGATGTAGTCTTTTAATTTGTGAAAATATAGGACTACATTTTTTACAAAAAATGTAGTCTTTTTCTTAAAACCTATCATAGTCTATTTAATTTTTGGTAGTAGTATTGGAAGCCTTGTTTGGTTGCCTCTAGTTGTAGATTGTTGGGATGCTTTGGCAGAACACTGTTGCCGCCGGGATCTGTCCTCCGATTTGGGCATGGTCGGTCTCCTAATCTGGGCTTCCTCCTAGGCGGATCTGCACAGAAGTCCTCACGCGAGAGGCGTTGGGGTGGCCCTCCACGGAAGACCCTCCGACACTCAAGTCAGTAGGGATCGACGATCAACAGAAATGAGGAGAAGGATCACTCTAGGGAGTCCCTCCAGGGGTGGCCAATCGGGAGCTCTGGGGAAGAGCCTACGAGCAGTGAAGGTGAAAGAGAGTGAGTGTGAGCCAGGAGCTGTGAGCGCATACCTAAGAGAATCTGGGAATATCATATTTATAGGCAGTCACCTGGATCTTGAGTGCCTTCTGGAAGGTTCGAAGGTTGTTAGGATACGGAAATGATTCGAATCAAGCTGTTGTAAGGCCGGTGGGATCCGTATCTTGTTCGTTGAAGGATCGACGGCTGAGAGAGCTCTTTGATGGCTTGAGATCTGATGAATGCGTAGGTCCCAGGCAGTTATTCTAGATCCTAGACCATTCCTCTATATGATTCTTTGTTCGGGATTCTGTTACACTAGGCCTGGGCTCTCCCATGTCGAGTTCCACGGAGGTGTGTCGAGCCATGGATTGCTCGGGGAAGCCGAGCTATGGAAGCTCGGGGAGGCCGAGCTACGGAAGCTCGGAAAGGCCGAGCTATGGAAGCTCGGGGAAGCCGAGCTATGGGTAGCTCGGGGAAATCGAACCATGAGTAGCTCGGGGAGGTCGAGCTATGGATAGTTCGGGGGAATCGAGCTATGGGTCGCTCGGGGAGAATCGAGCTATGGATAGTTCGGGGGAATCGAGCTATGGGTCGCTCGGGGAGAACCGAGCTATGTGTAGCTCGGGGAAATCGGGCTATGTGTAGCTCGGGGAAGCCGAGCTATGGGTAGCTCGGGGAGGTCGAGCTATGGGTCGCTCCGGGAGAGCCGAGCTATGGGTAGCTCAGGGAAGTCGAGCTTTGGGTAGCTCGCGGGGGACCGAGCTATGTGTAGCTTGGGGAAGCCGAGCTATGGGTAGCTCGAAAATCGAGCTATGGGTAGCTCGGGGAGGCCGAACTATAGGTAGCTCGGGGAGGCCGAGCTATGGAAGCTCGGAGAAACTGATCTATGGGTTGCTCGGCCCGCTGGACCACATTAGTCAGCTCGTTCTTCATGAGCGTAATGTAGCGAGCGGAGGGATGGGGCTGATCTTAGCCCTTCGCATGATTATCAATGCAATGGCGATTTTACCTCTCGACACATGCTCCCACTCCCTAGTTTGAAGCGTAGGTTCGAGCGTAGGGAGTATAGACTTAGGTGGCACAATCCGAACCGGAGGACACGTATTTGACAGCCTACGTAATGATGCCCTAATTAATGCCGTGGGGCCGTCTGGCATTTTCAAGGTGGATCCATCGTTCCTTAGGGGCGAAGGCAGCGACTGGGGAAGCGCCACGTAGGAGATCTCGATTTTCATGGCGCCCATGGCGGCGGTTCCGGATGCCTTGGTTAAGGCGACTCACTTTCACCCTGAGGTAGTTTTTCCTTGGGAAAAATGGGGTCGTGGCGGTGCCATCCCTATTTGAAGCGCTCTTTCGCCTTTCCTTAGAGAACTTCGTCTTTCCATTTTCACAGCGATCTTGCTCAGCGTCTCTTGCGATTGAAGACATGGTGAGTCCGAGTGATCAGGCTTCGGAGGTGAGCTTGGCGAACCTGGAGCGGATATGCCGTCTCTACAAGAACCCCCGGGATGTTACCTTGTCGCTTCCAATGGCTGAGGATAGGGTAACATCCGGATTGGGGGACAGAGTGTTTGCTACGAGGAAAGTTTGAGGCAGGCCTTAGGTTTCCTCTTCATCCACTGGTGCGGGAGGTGATGAAGTTCTATAATATATGTTTTACCACGGTGGCTCCCAACAGTTGGCATAACCTCATCAGGTTCATCTCGTTGTGCAACCGTGTCGAAGTGACCGCAACCCTCCCGATGTTCAGGGTGTGTTTCAATCTGGTCTCTGGGAGGGCCTCAGAGTGGCCCTACATCGGCCCCCGGACATCCTTCAAGATGATCTCTGATAATCCGTCGTTGATAAAGGAGTGGAAGTCGCGATTCTTCATAGTCAAGGGGAATATTGGCTCGGATTTCCTTCGTGTGTGGGGACAGTACACAAAGGATCCAGAAGCGCACCCAGAGTTAACCGAGTCGGAGAAAAGGGATCTGATCACGTTGCGCAGCAGCCAAGTGCTTCAAACTAGTGTCTTTCTATCGAAGGACGCTCTCTTTGCGGCCGGATTGAGCCCCGTCGATCCTCGCGGTGAGTATCACTTCGCGGCCGATAGCCTAATGTGGCTCTATTTTCGATTTTTGTGCGAACTAACAGGCGAATCATATTGCCCTTGCAGCTGAAAGGTCGGCGTTCGCAGACCAAATAAGGGAGGAGCTGGGAAAGCGCCGCAGGAGATTCGGCTCCAGCAGCAAGCATCGGGCCTAGAAGAGGTCTCGCCCCTCGGCTCCACCTTAGGGGGGTCAGGAAAGACGGTGATGATCGGCACTCCTCGTCGCTACAGGCCGGGAGCATTGGAGTTCTGGCGGCGCATGATCTTTCAGTGCCGGAGGAGGGGCTGTCCGGAGGCGAAGATCGGGACGTCACAGGAGTTTCGAAGGAGGCTGCTGGAATTTCCTCCCCACCTGTTGTCGTTTTGTCTGATGACGGCAAGGGAGCAACGCCGGTTCACTTGGGGGCCCCCGCGGGTGAGGTGGCTCAGTCTTATTGGAGGCTGGTAGCTCGGAGAGGTTACAGGCGGAGGTGGGAGCGATCTCCACCTCGCTCGAAGCGGAAGAAGTGGTTACGGCTGCCGAGATTCGACCTGGGCTGCTGGCAGGAGATCCAGTAGGCGACGAAGGGGTGGTCGAACCTGCCGAACCATCGATCGAACCTCGCGGGGTGCTCGCTGGTGAGGGGCCTTCCGCCGAGGCACAGGAGGCCTCGGAGGAAGCCGAAGTTCCTGAGGAGTCTGTTGGGGGAATGTTCGAGGAGGCAGAAGCAGAAGAGGGGGAAGAAGGAGATGGAGGGGCAGAAGGAGAAGGAGGGGAGCCGTCGAGCGATGGGGACGTTCGGACCGGGGCCCCCCTCGCCAAAGGCGAAGTGCTCGAGGCCTCTCAAATGAGGGGCTACTTCGACCCTCGGCCCTAGACGAGCTACTTCATCCCTCGGTCTTAGCCAAGCTGCTTCGTCCCTCAGCCCTAGCCGAGCTATTTCGTCCCTCGGCCCTAGCCGACCCACCTTATTCTTTGGCCTTGGCCGAGCCACTGCGTCATTCAGCTTAAGCCGAGTTGAACCGTCTCTCAACCCCCATCTTTTATACGAAGCTGCGTTGTCACTTGACTTTCTCATCAGGGCTATCCCTAGGCCTTGGCCTCGACCAAGACGTTACCTCCAGAATAAATGAACCAAGAGGCACTCGCAGCTGGGACAAAAATTTAAGACGAGAAGTCATCCAAAGAAGACAAGCAAATAAAAACAACTGGCACGTTTATTGATTTCCGGTCAAATTACAAAACAAAAGAAAGAGAAAATACATATGAGCCCCCAAAGGGTCAAGACTTGGGATCAAACCCGGCGTCTCTTGCGGTAGTACCAGTGGGAGCGTCGCTTGGTTCCCCCTCCTCGGCGGTATCCCGCCAGGATACCTCGGCGGCGATGTCAACTCCCAGAATAGCTTCGAGGTCGACGTTAGAAATCTCTCCATATTCATCTTCCTCAGCCCCCGGGGTGCGTGTCTCATGATACTCGGTTTCCAAACAAGATAGGTCCAGGTCAGGATAGGTTTGAGCAACCTTAGCCCGCGCCTCCTATTCGCCGAGCTGGACTGCATCGACGCAGGCCGCCCTGCGTTCGTCGGCAAACTCGGTAGAGTTCTTGTACTCCTCCACCACTGAAGAGTCCCGCGCGTTTGCCTCGGCTAATTACTTCTCCAATTCAGAGATCCTTTGGTGCCTCGAGGCCGCCTCCTCTCCGAATGCCGCCAACCGCTCCTAAAACTCCTGGCCCACCTTGTTCAACTGCAGACAAAGAGCCAAGTAAAGCGGAAGCCGGAAAACCAAAATGGGTTAAACAAATAGCGCCCTACCTGCTCACCCCGCCGAGCTAGCTCACCCTCCAGCACTTGGACCCTATTAAGAGCCCTAGACTTAGCTGATTGGTTTTGCCGAAGGCTCTCTTTTAGCTCATCCACCCGGGACTGGGTGTCTCCAATTTCTTGATGAGCGAAGTCGAGCTCGTCAGATAGTCAGGCAGCTCGTTCATCCGACCACTTTAGCCGATCCTTTGTGTCGGCGAGCTCTTTATTTAGGCAGGTGAGGTGATCCTGCTGCCGCTGACACCTATGCTCTTTTTCCTCGAGCCTTTTGCTCCAGTTGCCTTTATCTTCGGCATAGATGGCTTTCAGCTGGTCCCACCTCTTATCAAAGAACTGTTGCATAGAGTTGACCTTGCTCTCGTGCTCCACCTTGGTCTAAGATAACTCCAGACTGAGCTTCTTGGACTGCTCACAGAAGCCTTGAAGCTCACTGACCTGTGTAGCAAGTTGAGAGGCTCTTTCCCTCTCAACTGCAAGAACCCTGCGAGTCTCCTTGAGATCCCTCTGAAAGACCACCAGGGCTCGGGAAAGTTTATCTGTAGAATCCACCCTCTCCTTGAGGTGACCGATCTCCTGGCGGGCCCTAGTCCAAGCTCCAACAACCAGATGCAAGCGCCACTTTAGCGCCCTCATGATCAGGGCATTCTGCAAAAAGGATCATGCACATAAAAAATACAGTCAAACTAATTGACTAAAGACCCTACTTCGGTGTGGCGACTTACCCGAGATGCATAATCCGTGGCAATCCTCGTAAGGGCAGAATCATCGATCTTGGGGAAAAGAAAAGCCTCATTCGGCACCTCGGTGTGCCTAAAGGCCATCTCGACAAGGTCCTCCGGATGATTCCCTCCTGTCGAGGAATCCTCTCCCCCTTTGAATGCAGACCGCATCAAATCAGAGAACATGGCACTCACCTCCGGGTCACGTGAGTGGAAGTCTGCGCTTAGGGAACCAATCTGGGAACCCGCGACCCATGAGGCCCTGGGTTGGCCAGCCTCCTCCACCAGAGCCCTCATTTGAGAGGCCTCGAGCACTTTGCCTCCGATGAGGGGGGCACCGGTCCGAACGTCCCCATCGCTTGACGGCTCCCCTCCTTCTCCTTCTGCCCCTCCATCTCCTTCTTCCCCCTCTTTTGCTTCTGCCTCCTCGAACATTCCCCCAACAGACTCCTCAGGAACTTCTCCTAAGGCCTCCTGTGCCTCGGTAGAAGGCCCTCACCAGCGAGCACCCCACGAGGTTCGATCGATGGTTTGGCAGGTTCGACCACCCCTTCGTCGCCTGCTGGCTCTCAGCCCAGGCCGAATCTCGGCAGCCGTAACTACTTCTCCCGCTTCGAGCGAGGTGGAGGTCGCTCCCACCTCCGCCTGTAACCTCTCCGAGCTACCGGCCTCCAATGAGGAAGACTGAGCCGCCTCAGCTGCGGGGGCCCCCAAGCGAACCGGCGTTGCTCCCTCGCCGTCATTGGACAAAACAACAACATGTGGGGAGAAAATTCCAGCAGCCTCCTCCGAAACTCCTGCGACGTCCCGATCTTCGCCTCCGGATAGCCCCTCCTCCGGTGCTGAAAGATCATGCGCCGCTGGAACTCTGATGCTCCCGGCCCGCGGCGACGAGGAGTGCTGATCATCACCGTCTTTCCTGACCCCCCTAGGGCGGGAGCCGGAGGGGCGAGACCTCTTCTCGACCCGATGCTTGCTGCTGGAGCCGGATCTCCTGTGGTGCTTTCCTAGCTCCTCCCTCATTTGGTCTGTGAATGCCAACCTTTTGGCTACAAGGGCAATATGATTTGCCTGTTAGTTCGCACAAAAATCGAAAATAGAGCCACATTAGGCTATCGGCCGCGAAGTGATACTCACCGCGAGGATCGACGAGGCTCAATCCAGCCGCAAAGAGAGCATCCTCTGATAGAAGGACACTGGCCGGAAGCGCTCGGCTGCTGCGCAACGTGATCAGATCCCTTTTCTCCGACTCGGTTAACTCTAGGTGCGCTTCTGGATCCTTTGCGTACTGTCCCCACGCCCGAGGGAAATCCGAGCCAATATTCCCCTTGACTATGAAGAATCGCGACTTCCACTCCTTTATCGACGACAGATTATCAGAGATCATCTTGAAGGATCTCCGGGGGCCGATGTAGGGCCCGGAGACCAGGTTAAAACACACCCTAAACATCGGGAGGGTTGCGGTCGCTCCAACACGGTTGCACAACGAGATGAACCCGATGAGGTTGCGCCAACTGTTGGGAGCCACCATGGTAAAGCATATATTGTAGAACTTCATCACCTCCCACACCAGCGGAGGAAGAGGAAACCTAAGGCCTGCCCTCAGACTTTCCTCGTAGCATAACGCTCCGTCCCCCAATCCGGATGTTACCCTGTCCTCAGCCGTTTGAAGCGACAAGGTAACATCCTGGGGGATCTTGTACAGACGGCGTATTCGCTCCAGGTCCGCCAAGGTCACCTCCGAAGCCTGATCACTCGGACTCACCATGTCTTCAATCGCAAGAGACGCTGAGCAAGATTGCTGTGAAAATGGAAAGATGAAGTTCTTTGAGGGAAGGCGAAAGAGCGCTTCAAATAGGGATGGCGCCGCCACGACCCCATTTTTTCTTAAGGAAAAACCGCCTCAGGGTGAAGATGAGGCATCTCAACCAAGGCATCTGGAACCGCCACTACGGGCACTGTGAAAATTGAAATCTCCTACATGGTGCTTCCCCAGTCGCTGCCTTCGCCCCTAAGGAACGATGGATCCACCTCGAAAAGGCAAGACGGCCCCACGGCATTAATTAGGGCATCATTGCGTAGGCTGTCAAATACGTGTCCCCCCGTTCGGATTGCGCCACCTAAGTCTATACTCCCTACGTCCGAACCTACGCTTCGAACTAGGGAGTGGGGGGCATGTGTTGAGGGTAAAATTGCCATTGCGTTAATAACCATGCGAAGGGGCTAAGATCAGCCCCATTCTCCCGTCCGCTACATTACGCCCAAGAAGAACGAGCTAACTAATGTGGTCCAACGGGTCGAGCAACCCATAGCTCGGTCCCCCTCGAGCTACCCAAAGCTCGGCTTCCCCGAGCTACCCATAGCTCGGCTCTCCCGGAGCGACCCATAGCTCGGCTTCCCCGAGCTATCCATAGCTCGGCTTCCCCAAGCTACACATAGCTCGGTCCCCTGCGAGCTACCCAAAGCTCGACTTCCCCGAGCTACCCATAGCTCGGCTCTCCCGGAGCGACCCATAGCTCGACCTTCCCGATCTACCCATAGCTCAGCTTCCCCGAGCTACACATAGCTCGGTTCTCCCCGAGCGACCCATAGCTCGATTCCTCCGAACTATCCATAGCTCGGTTCTCCCCGAGCGACCCATAGCTTGATTCCCCCGAACTATCCATAGCTCGACCTCCCCGAGCTACTCATAGTTCGATTTCCCCGAGCTACCCATAGCTTGGCTTTCCCGAGCTTCCATAGCTTGGCCTCCCCGAGCTTCCGTAAGCTCGGCTCCCCCGAGCAATCCATGGCTCGACACACACCTTCGTGGAACTCGACACGGGAGAGCCCAGGCCTAGCGTAACAGAATCCCGAACAAAGAATCATATCGAGGAGTGGTCTAGGATCTAGAATAACTGCCTGGGACCTACGCATTCATCAGATCTCGGGCCATCAAAGAGCTCTCTCAGCCGTCGATCCTTCAACGAACAAGATACGGATCCCACCGGCCTTACAACAGCTTGATTCGAATCATTTCCGTATCCTAACAACCTTCGAACCTTCCAGAAGGCGCTTAAGATCCAGGTGACTGCCTATAAATATGACATTCCTAGATTCTCTCAGGTATGCGCTTATAGCTCCTGGCTCACACTCACTCTCTTTCACCTTCACTACTCGTCGGTGCTCCCCCAGATCCTTCTCTTTATTTCTGTTGATCGTCGATCCCCACTGACTTGAGCGTCGGAGGGTCTTCCGTGGAGGGCCACCCCAACGCCTCTCGCGTGAGGACTTCTGTGCAGGTCCATCCAGAAGGAAGTCTAGATCAGGAGACCGACCGCATTCGAGTCGGAGGACAGATTCCGGCGGCAACAAACACCAATAAGCAAAAAAGATGACTTAACCCTTTGAAGGCGGAAACTATTCCAGCTTGGCATCCTCAGTGTATCAAGAAGATGCTCGATAATGAAATGCGAAAGTTGATTTTCGAGTAGCAGAATGGCTCGAGTGATGACGTTTAGGAGCCACATGTTATCCCATTTTATTGATTTAAGCTCTTCTGTTACCAGAGCTTGCCTGTCGTCAATAGTAATAAATATTTGAACGAGCAAATTAACATCCATCAAGTAGCAGCATCTCCATGAAAAGATCATTATCTAGGTTGATCTTTTATTGTCACCAAAGATATGAGTCACCTGGTGTAATATATAAAATTATCTTCTATCGAACAATATTAATAATAATAATTTTTTATATAAATAAATAGATAAAATTAAAAGATTGACTTGAGCTTGACCTATGCTTGTGTCTGGGTTGGATTTAGGCTTAATATTTTTTTAAAAAATAAGCCTGAGATTGATCATTAAAAAAAAAGAATAAAAAATAAAACCGAGCAAGAACATGATTTGATCATATCTAGCTGAATTTGAGCCATTGGGATACAAGAGTGACTGTTAAGATTTTGAGCTGATTTGGACTTCAATTTTCAGCATACATGATACATAATTCTATTCTTATCGTTTCATATTTTTTAAGAAATTTTTATGGCTACAATTTGAATTATATCATTAATTTGTTTTAGCATGAAGAGAGTTAAGCATATATTAATTACTTGTTGCTAACAATTATATATGGGCCAGTGTTCCGGATATATATATATATATATATATATATATATATATATATATATATATATATATATGGTCCAAACAAGGTGAATGTTGAGAACGGAACTGCTAAATTTGGCCAAGGCATAGGCTTGATATTAAAATCAGACTAGGTTGAACTAAACTCACAACTTAAACGAGTAGGATTTGGGATTGTATAAATTTAAATTAGAAATGAACTTCCTCGATCTTTAACTTTAATATAAAAGGACCAGGAAACTGGTTTTGTTGTCACTAGATTCGGTACGCAGTCCAATGCAGTAATATTAGAAAATATTTTTTCGTTCGTTGTTAAAAAAAAAAAAAAAACCTGCTGTAGAAATAAATAACAAGCAGAAGACTGGAAGATAGGTCCATTTTTTTATTATCGGGTGATGCTACACTCGATGCCGAGTCACATGTAATAATATTAGAAAATAATTTTAGCTAAAAGAAAAGAAAATGGCGGTGACTTGCAACAACTCCATTACTTGTTTTCTCTGAATTTTTTTTTAAAGTTTGCCGGAAGAATTTGTCCGCTTATTAAAAAATAATCTTTGTCAAAAAAAAAAAAAAAAAAAAAAAACAGCGACGACGACCTGCAACAATTTCCTGTCTCTGTTGAACTTGTCGTCGTTGCTTTGGTTGCCCACTGTTGGGACCACAGACAGGGATTCCAATTGCTTTGTAGACTTGTGGGTCAGATATTTAAAATTAGAAAATGCAACTTGCGTGCGCATGCTTAACGATTAACGTGCGTTACATATAAAAATAAAAATATTTTTTTATTTTATCTTGCGCGCAAGCATTGCGCATAATGCAGCTGCATCGCATTTAATGAATAAATTTTTTTTATAAAAATTAAATATATAAAAATTTTTAGATTAAGGTTAGGTCTCACATAAGTGCATGCAATCGGACCTCAACTTATCCCATCTTCTAAG
>UESW01002529.1:151367-196041 GCA_900491605.1 Calamus simplicifolius | reverse complement strand
TTTATCATCCGCACGGCCGCTCACTGTGCCGGCGGCTTCTCCGGTTGATTGGGGGCAGTCCGGCCACCGTTGGCCGGACCGGAACCGGCCGCCGCCGTGGCCAGCCACCTCCCCCCCTCCTATCTCATCAATTTTCCTCTCATCTCCCTATTTCTCTCTCACTATCCGCGCGGCACATTACTGTGCCGAGGCACGACCGGCCACCTTGGCCGGCTGGACCTCCACCGGACGCACGCCCGGCGCCGGTGGAGGTGGCAGGCCGGAGCTCAGGCCCGGCGAGGCGGCGAGCACGCCACTGGGCCCGAACCAGCCAGCGGCAAGCATGCCACAGCACGATAGAGCGGCCGATTGGCCCTCTCTCTCTTCTCTCTCTCCACCACCACCCCGTCGGACACCTCCCCCGATGCCGGTGGGTCGCCGGCCGAAGCTCAGGCCCGGCGAGGCGGCGAGTACGCCGCCGGGCCTGAACCAAGGATCGGCCGGCCTCTCTCTCTCGCTCTCTTTCTCTTCTCTCTGTCTCTCACGCTCTCTCTCTCTCCCTCTCTCTCTCTCCCTCTCTCCAGAGGCCAGGGGAATACCTGAAGGAAACGGAAGCCAGGATGATGGAGGGAGTCTCCCTCCATCACATATTTAATCCCCTGCGCAACGCTTCGGTTTAAGGGGTCCAGGGAAAACCGAAGCGCTTCGCTGAGAGCGAAGCGTCGGACAGCACAGGACCAAGTCCTGAACCTGGTTCACATGAACCGGGTACTACACGATCTATTGCAAGAGCCGAACCAGCTTCCGTGTTTGGCTCGGGCCCGACGGCGTGCCCGCTGGCTTGCCAGGCTCGAGCCATGGGCGGCGACTACCACCGGCATTCGTGTGTCATTTGGTGGGGTTCGATCGGCCGGAGGAGGCTAGCCGTGCCGTTGCTCAGGGAGGAGGAGTGAAAGTAGAAGAAGAGAGGGAAAGAAAGAAAAAAATAGGAAGGGGTGCCGCCACCGGCCGGCACTAGGCCAGTCATCGATGGCCGGCCAGGCACCCCTGAAAGTGGTGGCGGCGGCCCTTGGCCATCGGCACCTTTCCCAGGTTTGGGTGAACTAGGGGCTGCGAAACATGGGATCTGCTGGCCTGGATGGGCTGGGCCTAGGCTCGGTCTGGCTCATTCATGCCATTTTTTTTCTTTTTTTCTTTTAAATAAGTTGATTTTTAATTATAGTCGTACTTTTAACTGCACTCATCTAGACAACGGTTTAGGAAATATAATCTATATATAAAAGATTATAGTTTTTAAATGTACTCTATTTAACTTTTTCTAGCAGTGGAGGTTGCCTCTTATGATTCTGCGTCCACATGGATCTTTTCTCTTTACGTGCAAGAATCATCTGAAGGAGTATTATCTTAGCAATGAATCTGAAATGCAACAGATGAAAATCATAGGGGTATCTCATCAGATGTCTTAAGAATTTTATCAAACATTCTAATAAAAATATTTTAATAAATAGAATATAGGTTACAAATTAATTTAGATATGAACTCCCTTTGATCTAGGTTCAAAATCCAATCTAGAGATCCTTGGGATTGATCTACTCTGATGGCAACCGACCAAACATTGGTGATAGAATATGGAACTCATGCTAGGAATTGCATGAAAATTATGTCGGTTGTACCAAGTTGCATCCAATTGAATGTAAAACACGTGCCATGCACCGTAGCCATATTTTTTTATCAATAAATAATAAATAATTAAAAATTTAATTGTTGGTACTATTTTATATAAAATTTATAATTAGTATTGGGGGTAAAATCGTCGTTACATTAATATCCGTGCGAGGCGGCTAAGGCTAACCTCCTCCCTTCGGTCCCCTCCGGGCTTCCATAGCTCGGTCCTTCCAGGCTTCCGCAGCTCGGCCCCTTCCGGGCTTCCGTAGCTCGGCCCCTCCGGGCTTCCGTAGCTCGGCCCCTTCCGGGCTTCCCTAGCTCGGCCCCTCCGGGCTTCCGTAGCTCGGCCCCTCCGGGCTTCCGTAGCTCGGCCCTTCCGGGCTTCTATAGCTCGGCCCCTCTGGGCTTTCGTAGCTTGGCCCCTTTCGGGCTTCCGTAGCTCGGCCCCCTCCGGGCTTCCGTAGCTCGCCCCCTTCTGTAGCTCGGCTTCATCGAGCGATCCACAACCTAACACCTACCTCCGCGGAACCTGACGCGGGAGAGCCCGGGCCTACCAGAACGGCATCCTAGACAAGGAATCATGTCGGGACGTGGCCTAAAACCTATCATAACCACCCCAGGCCTACTCAACCAGATCCCGAGACATCAAGGAGCTCTCCCAGCCGTCGATACCTGAACAAACGGGATATGGATTCTAACGGCCCCACAACGGCCTGATTCTGTCCGCCTCCATATCGTAACAACCTCCGAACCTTCCAGAAGATGCTCAAGACCCAGGTGACAGTCTATAAATATCAGACCCGCAGATTCCTCAGGTACGCAACCCTTGACGCACATCTCCTTGCACAGGCACGCGCCTCTTACACGGGCACCCACACTGCTCTCTCCGGCAGCTCGTCGGCGCTCCTGCCCTCTGGAGCTTCCGATTGGCCGCCCCCGGAGAGGCCTCCCGGAGAGATCCACCTCCCCACTGTCTGGTTGATCGCCGATTTCTTCTCCACTGACTTGAGCGTCGGAGGGTCTTCCGCGGAGGACCACCCCCAGCGTCCCCCCGCGTGTGGACTTCTTTTTGCAGGTCCGCCCCCCTCTTCCTGGAGATCGACCGCGCCCGAGTCGGAGGACGGATCCCGGCGGCAACAGATTGGCGCTAGAGGAAGGGTCTCAAGTCCCATTAAAACTTGAAGAAAGGAGACAAGGATCTCAATCCGGAGAAGAACCTCTCCAATGGCCAACCGGAGAAGAGCAACCTCTGAAGCCCAAGATCAGGTCGCTTCCCAGAGGCCTGATCCGACTGGCGCTACAGCGCCGCAACCTCCACCGTCGAAACTCCGTCACCGCCTGCCATCCGGTGACCCAGACCAGTTCGCTACGCTGGTCCAGCAGGTCCAGGCCCTTACCCACCTGGTACAAGAGCGCCTTGCAGCTCCTCCTGCTTCGCATCCTCAGAAGGAGGCGGCGATTCCTTCTTCGCCGGCGACCTCCTCCTCTGATCCGCATGAGTCAGCGGATCCCCCATATCGGCCCAGGGGGGACAAACCAGTCCCGCGAGCCGGTTATGATAGAGATCCTCTCAGATCTCGGCGAGCCTCCCTCTCCCCGGCGACATCTCACCATGATTCCACGCCATCCTTGCGATTCTCACGCCCAGCTCCTCCTCTAACCGGTGAAGAGGAGATCCGCCGTCAGATCCAGGAGATGCGTCAGGAGCTGGACGCCGCCAAGCAGACCCATCTGCCCCAGCCCAAGGCGGAGCAGGGCATCCCTTTCTCTAAGGGATCATGGAGGAAGTGATTCCCTCCCATGTCAAACTGCCAGCCGTCGAACCCTATCACGGCTCCACTGATCCGGACGACCATCTCAGTAGCTTCCGGTCAATAATGATGTTCCACGGAGCATCTGATGCGGTCCTCTGCCGCGCCTTCCCATCCACCCTCAGAGGATCCGCCCGAACCTGGTTCAACGCCTTGAAACCGGTTCCATTGATTCATTCGACGAGCTGAGCCACCTTTTTATTGGCCAGTTCGTCAGCAGCCGCCGCCACCGACGAAGATCCGACTCCCTCTCCGAAGTCAAGCAGAGAGAGGGGGAGTCCTTGAGGAATTACCTTGGCCGTTTCAACAAGGCCATGTTGGAGGTGGACCACCTTAATCATGAGGTGGCTATGTCCGCCCTGGCGGGGGGAGTTTCGAAGGAGAGCGACTTCTACCTGGCAATGGAGGTCAGCTACCCCCCATGTCTATCTGATATGATGGCCCTTGCGGACAAGTACGCTAGGGTCGAGGAGTCGCGGAGATGGCCCGCGCTGAGCACGCAAAGAAGCAAGAGCCCAAAGTCCCCGACAGACACCGTCCCGCCCGTCGGCCAAGTCCGCCTCGCCGCCAAAGAGTCCCTCCGCCGCCGCCAAGGAATCGCTCCCGGAGTCCTCCCAGGCGATTCGATCGCTATACTCCGCTGACTGTGCCCCGGGCGCAAATCCTCATGGAGATAGAGCGCCAACTTCCCCGGCCAGTACCTCTCCGAGGGAACCCGACCCGAAGAGATCCCGCCAAGTACTGCCGCTACCATAGGGAGCACGGTCATGACACTGAAGAATGCTGGCAGCTGAAGAATGAAATAGAGAGGCTGATTCGGCGGGGACGGCTGGATCAGTTCAGGAGGGCACCCGAGCCACAACAAGGAGGTGACCCAGCCCGAGCTCCAACAACCTCCTCCTCCACCCAATCCGCCCGTGGTTGGCCGCATCAACATGATTGAAGAGGCCGGCGGATCGAGCCCCAGGGGCGGCGGTGAAGAACCGGTGCCAAAGAAGGCAAGGATGGGCGAACTC
The DNA here is from genome assembly GCA_900491605.1 of Calamus simplicifolius. Lineage (NCBI taxonomy): Eukaryota > Viridiplantae > Streptophyta > Magnoliopsida > Arecales > Arecaceae > Calamus > Calamus simplicifolius. Next base: position 191,570 of record UESW01002529.1, on the reverse strand, counting down.
TCCTTCTCCGATGATGATCTTCTGGGATACAACTTCCCCATGATGACGCACTAGTTGTATCCCTTAATTTGAACAATTATGATGTAAGCCGAATCCTCGTTGATAGTGGAAGCTCGGTAAACGTTTTGTACCTCGGTGTGTTTGCCAGGATGAAATTGCTCATGGAAAACCTTCGAGCCGTGGATTCCACCTGATGGGATTCACCGGCGACGTCATCATCCCGGAAGGAATCGTCACCCTGACGGTCCGCGCGGGAACCTGGCCCCTTGTGACCATTGTACAGACCGATTTCCTAGTGACCGACCTCAGATCCCCATACAACGCCATATTCGGCAGGCCTGGCTTGATGTCCCTCAAGGCAGTTGTCTCTATCCCGCATCTGTCTATGAAGTTCCCCACCGAGCAAGGAGTTGGAGTGGTTCGGGGAAGTCAGCCATGGCTCGGCAATGTTTCGTTACGAGCCTTCAGTCTAGAATGCCCGAAGTTGACGGGCTAGACGCTCGCGAAGACTTCGCCGAACAACGGGGAGAACCGGCAGAGGAATTGGAGGAAGTACCATTGGACGAAGCTCAGCCCGACCGAACCACAAGGATCGGGTCGCTACTCAAAGGAGAGTCTCGGCACAGGTTGATCAGATTCCTCCAAAGCAATGCCGACATCTTCGCCTGGACCGCCTCCGACATGCCAGGAATCAACCCCGAGGTCCTCGTCCACCATCTCAATGTGGACGAGATGCACAGGCCTGTTAAGCAGAAGAAGAGAAGCTTCGCCCCAGAGCGGCAAAAGCCATTGAAGAAGAGGTCGACAAACTCATAAAGGCCAACTTCGTCCGAGAGGTAAATTACCCAAACTGGCTGTCAAATGTCGTCATGGTGAAAAAGTCGAACGGCAAATGGAGGATCTGCATCGACTTCACCGACCTCAACAAAGCCTGCCCGAAGGACAGCTTCCCCTCCCCGGATCGACCAGCTCGTGGATGCCACCTCAGGCCACCAATGCTGTCATTCATGGATGCCTATTCCGGCTACAATCAGATCCGAATGGCCCCTGAAGATGAAGAAAAGACCGCCTTCATAACCGACCGAGGTACCTACTGTTACCGTGTTATGCCTTTCGGTCTTAAGAATGCAGGGGCGACCTACCAGCGGCTGGTCAACAAGGTGTTCAAGGAGCAAATCGGCCGGAACATGGAGGTGTACGTGGACGACATGCTGGTCAAAAGCAAGGAAGCGCCACGGCATGTTGAGGACCTCTCGGAGAGCTTTGCAACGTTGCGCAAATATGGGATGAAACTCAACCCGACCAAGTGCGCCTTCGGCGTCAACTCGGGAAGTTCCTCGGCTTCATGGTCTCCCAGCGAGGTATCGAAGCTAACCCCCAGAAGATTCAAGCTCTCCAACAAATGGCGCCCCCAGCATCTGTTAAAGAGGTCCAGCGCCTAACCGGGAGGATAGCGGCCCTTAACCGCTTTGTGGCGCGGTCGGCCGAGAGATGCCTCCCCTTCTTCAAAACTCTCCGATCGGCCAAAAACTTCCAGTGGACTCCCGAATGCCAGAAATCATTTCAAGATCTCAAGAAGTACCTCGGCTCGCCTCCACTTCTCAGTAGTCCGGCCCCGGGGAGACCCTGTTTCTGTACCTGGCCGTTTCGAGGGCAGTTTGTTCGGTGCTGTCAAAGAAGAAGGCAAAGTCCAGAAGCCGATCTACTATGTGAGCAGGCTGCTCCGCGATGCGGAGACGAGGTACAGCAGGATTGAAAAGATGGTGCTGGCCTTGATCACCTCAGTTCGAAAGCTACGACCGTATTTCCAAGCACATTCAGTGACGGTCCTAACTGACCAACCCATCAAGGCGGTGGTCCACCGTCCGGAAACATCGGGGAGAATGACCAAATGGGCCGTCGAGCTAAGCGAGCATGACATACATTTTCAGCCTCGCCCAGCCATCAAAGCCCAAGTACTGGCCGACTTCCTCCTCGAGTGCACCATCCCGGAGGACGGTTCTACCCCAGACTCCCGAAGAGCCAAAGTCTGGAGCCCGGTGGCTCCTCCACGTCGATGGGTCGTCCAATGCCCATCACTCCGGTGCGGGTCTAGTTCTCACCAGTCCTGAGGGGATGACTTTCGAGTATGGCGTCCGATTCTCCTTCCCGGCTTCCAACAACGAAGCCGAGTACGAAGCTCTGTTAGCCGGTCTCCGGATCGCCCGCAATCTGAAGGTGGAAAAGCTCAACGCCTTCACCGACTCTCAGCTGGTAGCCGGCCATGTTCGGGGAGAATTTGAAGCTCGGGAACCAAATATGATTCGATATCTCCAGGAGGTGCGTAACTTGCTTCCCCATTTTTCCGAATTTGAAATTATTCAGATTCCTAGATCGAGAACGCCCGTGCCGACCTACTCTCCCGATGGCAACCACGGAGACGATGGATGCCGAACAAAAATTCCACCTGGAGACTCTGGAAAAGCCGAGCATCACGGAAGCCGACCGGGTGATGCAAGTTGAGGCCGAACCATCCTGGTTCGACCCTATCCTCAAATATCTCAAAGAAGGGTCGCTTCCGTCCGACCGAAGAGGCCAGGAAGCTGAAGCTGCAGGCCACCACTACGTGTTGATTGACAACCAACTTACAAGCGGTCTTTTCCATGCCGCTGCTTAGATGCCTTCGCCCATCCGAAGCGGACTACGCTCTGCGCGAGGTACATGAAGGGATTTGCGGCAACCATCTGGGAAGCCGGTCCCTCTGCCACAAGGTGCTGCGACAAGGCTATTACTGGCCGACCATGCAGAAAGACGCGGACGATCTAGTCCGAGCCTGCGACCCTGCCAAAGGCATTCAAGCATCCAAAGGCTCCCTTCCGCCGAGCTAGTTTCTATATCCTCCGCTTGGCCCTTTGCCAAATGGGGGATGGACATCCTCGGCCCATTCCCGCTTGCGACAGGACAGCGGAAATTCTTATTTGTCGCCATCGACTACTTCACCAAATGGGTCGAAGCGGAAGCGGTCGCACAAATTACCGAGGCACGGGCCAGAGACTTTGTGTGGAGGTCCATCATCTGCCGATTCGGCCTCCCCACACCATAATCACCGATAACGGCAAGCAGTTCGACAACTCCAAGTTCCGCCAGTTCTGCGAAGCACGGAATCCGTCACCACCTTACTTCGGTCGGGCACCCACAAGCCAACGGAGCGGCCGAAGTAACCAACAGAACCCTCCTCCAGGGAATCAAAGCTCGCCTCTCCAGAGCCCAAGGCAGGTGGGCGGATGAGCTACACCATGTCTATGGGCCTACCGCACAACCCCAAGAATCCCGACCGGCGAAACCCCATTCCGAATGGCTTTCGGCACAGAGGCCGTTATCCCTGTGGAGGTCGGCCTCCCATCATTGCGGGTGGAGAGCTACTCGGAGGAGCTAGCAACGAACAACTCCGCACCAACCTCGACTGATAGAGGAAATCAGAGAGAAGGCCCGGATCAGAACGGCTGCCTATCAACAAAGGGTGGCCCGGTACCATGCCTCCAGAGTTAGAGGGAAGACCTTCCTGCCCGGCGACCTTGTCCTCCGAAAGGCCTCTGTTTCCAAACCGCTGGAGCAAGGAAAGCTGGCGCCAAAACTGGGAGGGCCCATACCAGGTAGCGGAGATTATTGGACCAGGAACCTACAAGCTGCAGGATCCGGATGGGAAGTCCATTCCCCGGACTTGGAACGCGGACAACCTTCGTAAATATATCAATAGGGTATGTCCTCTATGAATTCATCCTCACTACACATTCCTGCTTATCTGTTTCCTCAAAACCTGTCGCGTGAATCGTTATGCACTATATTGCTATAAATTGAAAGAAGAAACAGATACTGCTTACCAATCCTCGGCACAACCGAGCTGTCTGTTTGAACAGGAATCTCCGAACCTTGGCAGGGCCAAGTAAAATATTCTCCGAACCTCAGCAGGGCCAAGAAACAAATCTCCGAACCTTGGCAGGGCCAAGTAAAATATTCTCCGAACCTCGGCTGGGCCGAGCAACAAATCTCCGAACCTTGGCAGGGCCAAGTAAAATATTCTCCGAACCTCGGCAGGGCCGAGCAACAAATCTCCGAACCTTGGCAGGGCCAAGTAAAATATTCTCCGAACCTCGGCAGGGCCGAGCAACAAATCTCCGAACCTTGGCAGGGCCAAGTAAAATATTCTCCGAACCTCGGCTGGACCGAGCAACAAGTCTCCGAACCTTGGCAGGGCCAAGTAAAAATATTCTCCGAACCTCGGCTGGGCCGAGCAACAAATCTCCGAACCTTGGCAGGGCCAAGTAAAATATTCTCCGAACCTCGGCTGGGCCGAGCAACAAATCTCCGAACCTTGGCAGGGCCAAGTAAAATATTCTCCGAACCTCGGCTGGGCCGAGCAACAAATCTCCGAACCTTGGCAGGGCCAAGTAAAATATTCTCCAAACCTCGGCAGGGCCGAGCAACAAATCTCCGAACCTTGGCAGGGCCAAGTAAAATATTCTCCGAACCTCGGCTGGGCCGAGCAACAAGTCTCCGAACCTTGGCAGGGCCAAGTAAAATATTCTCCGAACCTCGGCTGGGCCGAGCAACAAATCTCCGAACCTTGGCAGGGCCAAGTAAAATATTCTCCGAACCTTGGCTAGGCCAAGCAACAAATTTCCGAACCTTGGCAGGGCCAAGTAAAATATTCTCCGAACCTCGGCTAGGCCGAGCAACAAATCTTCGAACCTTGGCAGGGCCAAGTAAAATATTCTCCGAACCTCGGCTGGGCCGAGCAACAAATCTCCGAACCTTGGCAGGGCCAAGTAAAATATTCTCTGAACCTCGGCTGGGCCGAGCAACAAATCTCCGAACCTTGGCAGGGCCAAGTAAAATATTCTCTGAACCTCGACTGGGCCGAGCAACAAATCTTCGAACCTTGGCAGGGCCAAGTAAAATATTCTCCGAACCTCGGTCGGGCCGAGCAACAAATTCTTCGAACCTTGGCAGGGCCAAGTAAAATATCTCTGAACCTCGGCTGGGCCGAGCAACAAATCTCCGAACCTTGGCAGGGCCAAGTAAATATTCTCCGAACCTCGGCTGGGCCGAGCAACAAATCTCCAACCTTGGCAGGGCCAAGTAAAATATTCTCCGAACCTCGGCTGGGCCGAGCAACAAATTCTCCGAACCTTGGCAGGGCCAAGTAAAATATTCTCCGAACCTCGGCAGGGCCGAGCAACAAATTCTCCGAACCTCGGCTGGGCCGAGCGAACTAAATCTCCGAACCTTGGCAGGGCCAAGTCAATTATCTCCAAACCTCGGCTGGGCCGAGTAACCGAATCTCCGAACCTTGGCAGGGCCAAGTCAATTATCTCCGAACCTCGGCTGGGCCGAGCGAACTAAAGCTCCGAACCTTGGCAGGGCCAAGTCAATTATCTCAAAACCTCGGCTGGGCCAAGTAACCGATTCTCCGAACCTTGGCAGGGCCAAGTCAATTATCTCCAAACCTCGGCTGGGCCGAGTAACCGAATCTCCGAACCTTGGCAGGGCCAAGTCAATTATCTCCAAACCTTGGCTAGGCCGAGCGAATTAAATCTCCGAACCTTGGCAGGGCCAAGTCAATTATCTCCAAACCTCGGCTGGGCCGAGTAACCGAATCTTCGAACCTTGGCAGGGCCAAGTCAATTATCTCCGAACCTCGGCTGGGCCGAGCGAACTAAATCTCTGAACCTTGGCAGGGCCAAGTCAATTATCTCCAAACCTCGGCTGGGCAGAGTAACCGAATCTCCGAACCTTGGCAGGGCCAAGTCAATTATCTCCAAACCTCGGCTGGGCCGAGTAACCGAATCTCCGAACCTTGGCAGGGCCATGTCAATTATCTCCAAACCTCGGCTGGGCCGAGTAACCGAATCTCCGAACCTTGGCAGGGCCAAGTCAATTATCTCCGAACCTCGGCTGGGCCGAGCGAACTAAATCTCCGAACCTTGGCTAGGCCAAGACAAATGTCTCCGAAACTCGGCTGGCCTGAGTGACGGGTTCCCTAAACCATGATGGGAAAAAGTACAGATTCCCTGAACTTTGGCCAAGGCCGGCCCACGATAATCCGAGCTCCGGTAAAAGAGAAGCACAAAAATATCAGGCTTCTGACCAGAGTAAGGAGCATGTTTCGCTGAACGATCTCTGAACCACCACGCACGAACCTCGATTAGTTCGGACGGCACGAGATCCTCGTCTAAGGATGAGCGGAACGCCTTTGCACTCCGCAAACAACAATAACTACAAGTTCGGCACAAGAAAAGATAGAGATTGAGAAACAGAGCATAACTCTCTTTATTGCCGATCAAGATCGGTTATAAATGCCTCACAGGCGTTACAAGAGCATTGAGATGCATAAAATAAAGGCAAATACAAAATTCGGGCAACTGCTCCAAAGCAGACCTAGGCAACTATGATGTTCCGACGTCCGGATCGACAAATCAGGCAAACCACGAAATGGTCAGCCCGCCTGGACGGTCGATAAAGCTGACCCTCCACGGCCCCCGCCGAATGAAGAGATTTAGAAGGCGGCACGGCCCGTGGATGCTGATTCTGAGGATTCGGATGTACCAGCCCGCTCCCCTAGGAGGGGGTGCTGGATCGCAGGCCGCTGCCCAACTGAGAGGCTCGGGGACCATCAGACCCCGGTTGCTCCCATTTTCTCCGTCCCGTGGCAAGGATTCCCCTCAGAGAAGGGATGAGGATCCAGGCCAGCGAAAGAGGGAGAGTCTGTGCGTGCTATGGGGGTGTCGATACTTCCTACCGTAAGCCCCCCGTAACAGGCCACAAAGATCACATTGGAAGCGCATATGTGCGCTCTCCATATGATCTCTGCGCCCCCCTTGTGCGCTCTCCATATGATCTCCGGGACCCATCCCCTAAGGGTGAGCCATTCTTCGGCAGCTCCCCAGTCGCCCCAGCTATCCAGCGGCAAGGAGCCTATGAGAGGAAAGCTTGGTCCTCCCACTCGTAGCAGCAGAGAAATGAGCATAATGGAAACTCTAATGGAAAAGACACTTTGGGGATAACCAAACATGACCCCTTTCTCCCCTTTTTATAGGCAGAAAAGAACCGGGAACAAGCTATCAAAGCTGAAAGTCCCGAGATTCAAACACCTAGCCCATGCCTCCACGTGGCCCCTCAGGATAGACGCGGCGCCCCACTGTGCGCCAAGCCCACCACCTGAGTTACGACGTGTACGGAGATCTCCTCCTGATCCCGAGTCATGGTCATTTGATGCGGGTGATTGCCAGCCAGCACCTCGAAAACTGGCGGGCTCAGAGTATCGTCCTTCGAAAGTGACGTCCTCCAATGGTAAGCGATTGCGTGCGCGACAAAGTGATCCGCATGGGAAAGAGCACCTTCCGGAAAGCTCTGATGCAGCTTTATTCCCCCCACTACGCCGTATCATCAATTCTGGTGTAATAAAAACCAAATCACCTGCGGAACAGTAGGGCGTTGACAGAATAGCAGAAAGCGCGAAGACCTATTTTGTCTATCGGCCCCAGCCGACCTACTTTGCCCGTCGGCCCCAGCCGACCTATTTTTCTTGTCGGCCCCAGCCGACCTACTTTGTCAGTCGGCCCCAGCCGACCTATTTTGTCTGTCGGCCCCAGCCGACCTATTTTGCCTGTCGGCCCCAGCCGACCTATTTTGTCTGTCGGCCCCAGCCGACCTACTTTGCCTGTCGGCCGCAGCCGACCTACTTTGTCTGTCGGCCCCAGCCGACCTACTTTGCCGTCGGCCCCAGCCGACCTATTTTCTTGTCGGCCCCAGCCGACCTACTTTGTCAGTCAGCCCCAGCCGACTTATTTTGCCTATCGGCCCCAGCCGACCTATTTTTTCTATCGGCCCCAACCGACCTACTTTGCCTGTCGGCCCCAGCCAACCTATTTTTCTTGTCGGCCCCAGCCGACCTACTTTGTCAGTCGGCCCCAGCCGACTTATTTTGTCTGTCGGCCCCAGCCGATCTACTTTGCCTGTCGGCCCCAGCCGACCTATTTTGTCTGTCGGCCCCAGCCGACCTACTTTGCCCGTCGGCCCCAGCCGACCTATTTTCGCTTGTCGGCCCCCGCCGACCTATGCTGTTTGTCGGCCCCAGCCGACCTACTTTTCTTGTCGGCCCCAGCCGACCTACCTTCCTCGTCGGCCCAAGCTGACCTGTTTTGCCTATCAGCCCAAGCCAGTACGTTTTTCTAGTCTCGGAATAAAGATGACCCAAGGGCATCAGCGAGCCATAGGTCACTCACGATCGAGGCGAGACTAAACGACAGCGAAGTCACGCAAGAAAGACACTTAAGTGGAAACAGGAAATTCTTTCACTATGAAACGTCAGACAAATGTCTAAAAGACGAGATACAAGAACAGCTCCTAAGGACCGGGAGCCGCACCGGCTTTAGAAAATCCCTCAGTCACATCTGTGGAAGCATGACTAGGTTCGCCCTTCTCCAATATTTTCACCCCTCTGTGGCAGTTTGCGACCGTCCCTCAGAAGCTGCAGCTTCGCTGGGACCAGGGGCGGCGCCAAGTTCGGCATCAGAAACGTCGACATATTCATCTTCGTCTTCTTCTTCAGACTCGCCATCGTCGGGATTTTCAGCACTCAGGAAAGAAAGATCCCATTCCGGGTGCCCACTGAGTATCCTCTGTTTGCATTCTTCCATCCCATGATGGAAGGCGTCTATGCTGATAGCGTCTTGCCTCCCCTTAAGTATGGCGAGCTGCATGTTGGCCTCAGCGGCCTGTTTCTCAGCCTCTGCGACTTGGGCCCGCAGAATAATATTTTGCTCCTCGAACTCGCCTGCCCGCGTCTCGAATTCTGAGCTCTTGTTGCGGCTGGACACAAGTTCGCCTTGAAGAGCCCGAACCTCCATCCCCAACTCCGCCATCTGAAAAAGCTGAAATAAGTCGGCGTCACAAGAAACCAGTAGGAAAAAGCTAAAAAGGGGGGGTGGAGAATGAGGTCGTACCTCCTCCTCTCGTCTGGCCAACCTTTTGGCCGACTCCTCAGCCTCACTCCTGGCTCTTGTTCTGTCGGCCCCAACCAGCTCAACTCTCTCCTGCAGATTATTGATCCTCATCTGCTTGTCTTTGGCATCCTCCCGACCGTGGGATAGCTCGTTATTCACCCGAGCTATCACCCCTTATTGCCATTTAGCGCCCTCCCTCAAGTGGGCAATTTCGCTATCGCGGCGCTTCAGTCGCTCCTCCACCTCGCCAAGCATCCTAGTTAAACGCTTCTTCTCGTCGACAGCTTCCTTGCCCAGCCGACCCATACTCTCGCTATGTTCCCTCTGCATCGCCTTCACCTCCGCAGAATGTTTCGATCGATTATGGCCAGCTCCAGGCATGCGTCGTCGTTCTTCGCCAGGAGTTCCTGCAACTCCTCTACTCTGCGCTTTTGCTTGGACACCTCGGCCTGGGCAGCTTGATATGCCGCCCTTATCCCCTACAAGCCCCTATCGTTAATTGCCATGAGTTCCTCGAACTTCTCAGACACCTTCAGCCGCGACTGGAGCTCGGCATTATCCCTCCTGGCTTGAACACTGGCCCCTGTCGCCAAGCTTAGACGCCAGCATATAGCCCGAGAGAGCAGAACACTCTGCAAGATAAAAATCGAATGTGTGAGGGTTAAGCCAACCAGGACGTGTTCACTACCTGAGAATGGCAACTTACCCGTGAGGCATAGGCCCAAGTCATCCTCATCAGGGTCGCATTATCGATATCGGGAAGGAGATGAACGCTTTCGGCCACGCCTTGCTGCCCAAACGCAGCATCGACCAACCCCAGATCGGAAAATTTGTCCGCCGAAGGATCCGCATCCGGATACAGGGCCGACCTCATCATGGTGGAAAACGCCTCCTCAATACCAACATCCAAGCTGCTGGGTCAGCCAACCCCACCTGAAGGACCGGTCTGGGCGGCCCCGTCTGAGAGGCCTTCAACCTCCCAGCCTCCTCTACCAAGGCCCTGGCTTGGGTTTCTTCAGATAGTTCGGCCAGCCCAAGCGCCAGCCTCCCCAAAACCTTTTTGAGGAAGCTCCCAATGCGGAGCTCCCGCCTTGCCGTGTCTCCTCCTTCGACGCCCCTTCCTCGGTTACCACCATCTGTGTCTCCACCACCGGGCCCCCCGAGGTCCCGGCCTGTTCTACCACTTGCATCTCCTCCGCAGGCTCCCTCGAAGCCTCGATCTGACCTGCCTCGCTACTTTCGGACTCCCCTGCAGAGAGACCGAGAGAGGGCTCTCCCTGAACCTCTCCAGCTGCGGCTGCCGCCTCTCCCTCTCCTACCGGAGCCAATGGCGGTCCCACAGGTACAGTAGGCTCCTCGGCGATAACCACCTCCGCCAAATCTGCCGCTGATTCCTCTTTCAGGGGGGACGCGGTCGGACGAGCCATCGGAGCCTCATCCGAGCTGTCCGAGATCTCTAACACGAGAGGGTCGGAGGCCATAACCTCTCTCCCGGGCCCTCCTTTGCCCCCGGCGCTTCTGCCATGACTGCTCCGGCGCCCGGTGGGCTTCTTGCGGAAGTATGAGCCCTTTTTTTGGGCCGGCCACTATCCGCGCCGCTACCTTCCCCTGGGCGTTTTCCTCTCTTCCTCTTGGAGAGGTTCGACAACGCCGACCTTGCGGCTGTCAAACCAGAGCACACATACTCAGGTCCAAGCACACTAATCGAGAAAAATATACAGCACGAAAGGGACTCACCTTGCGGGTCCAGGGGGCTGAGCCCGGCTGCGAAGAGGGCCCCCTCCGATAGCAGGTCGTTAGCCAAAAATACCTGTCCGTTATGGAGGATGTCCAAGTCCTTCTCTTCCTGCGCCGACAAAGCCGGATGCGTCTCCGCATCCCTTGCAACATCCCCCCATCTCCGAGGGAAGTCGGAACCGACATTCCCCTTCGCGATAACAAACCGACTCTTCCACCCCTTGATGGAAGAGGGCTTATCCGCGATGACGTTGAAGGATCTCCGGGGCCCAATGTAGGGCCACTCTGATTTCCTCCTAGGAATCAGGTGGTAGCAGGTGTGGAAAAGGGAGAGAGTGGCGACGATTCGAATCTGGTGGCACATCGAGATGAATCCGATGATATTCCGCCAGCTATTTGGAGCCACCATTGACGGGCAGATATTGTAGTGGGTCATGATTTCCTTCACCAAGGGGTGGAGAGAAAAATGAAGACCCGCCTTCAAACTATCTTCGTAGATGAAGACCCCAGACCCTAAATCCCGGGTACCTCTATCTTCGGGTTCCGGCGCCCGTAGGACGACATCCAAGGGCAAGCCATACCGCTGGTGAATCCTCCCCAAATCTTCGGCAGCGATTTCCGAAACCACGTCTTCGGGGCTCATCGCAATCTTGGTTGAAGGAAATGCCAAGCGGAAACGATGAGCATCGAAGAGGATAAAAGGCCAGAACCCTTCTGAAAGCAAGACGAGAGGACGCCGAGGGCATGCATATATATATATATATATACAATGCGGCCGTCACTTCGCTTCTCCGCCAAGGAAGCTGCCCTGAAGAGGCGAGGCGTCTCATCCCAGGCATCCGGAATCGCCTCGACAAACGCCCAATCAATCGGTATTCGTAGCGTGGCGCAATCACAACCGTCGCTCGTGAAGGAGCCTTAGCCCCGAAGGTGGGATGGCCCTGTCGCATTAATTAGGGCATCATTGCGCGAGCTGTCTAAGCCAAGACGTCACATCCAGGATGCGCCATTCGAACTTGTACTCCCTATGCCCGAATCTACGCTTCGAACTAGGGAGTGGAGGCATGTGTTGGGGGGTAAAATCATCGTTACATTAATATCTGTGCGAGGCGGCTAAGGCTAACCTCCTCCCTTCGGTCCCCTCCGGGCTTCCATAGCTCGGTCCTTCCGGGCTTCCGCAGCTCGGCCCCTTCTGGGCTTCCGCAGCTCGGCCCTTCCGAGCTTCCGTAGCTCGGCCCCCTCTGGGCTTCCATAGCTCGGCCCCTCCGGGCTTCCGTAGCTCGGCCCCCTCCGGGCTTCCGCAGCTCGGCCCCTTCCGGGCTTTCGCAGCTCGGCCCCCTTTCGGGCTTCCGTAGCTCGGCCCCCTCCGGGCTTCCGTAGCTCGGCCCCCTTTCGGGCTTCCGTAGCTCGGCCCCCTCCGAGCTTCCATAGCTCACCCCTTCTGTAGCTCGGCTTCATCAAGCGATCCACAACCTAACACCTACCTCCGCGGAACCTGATGCGGGAGAGCCCAGGCCTACCAGAACGGCATCCTAGACAAGGAATCATGTCGGGACATGGCCTAAAACCTATCATAACCGCCCCCAGGCCTACTCAACCAGATCCCGAGACATCAAGGAGCTCTCCCAGCCATCGATACCTGAACAAACGGGATATGGATTCTAACGGCCCCACAACGGCCTGATTCTGTCCGCCTCCATATCGTAACAACCTCCGAACCTTCCAGAAGACACTCAAGACCCAGGTGACCGTCTATAAATATCAAACCTGCAGATTCCTCTAGGTACGCGACCCTTGACGCACATCTCCTTGCGCACAGGCACGCGCCTCTTACACGGGCACCCACACTGCTCTCTCCGGCAGCTCGTCGGCGCTCCTGCCCTCTGGAGCTTCCGATTGGCCGCCTCCGGAGAGGCCTCCCGGAGAGATCCACCTCCCCACTGTCTGGTTGATCGCCGATTTCTTCTCCACTGACTTGAGCGTCGAAGGGTCTTCCGCGGAGGACCATCCCCAGCGTCCTCCCGCGTGTGAACTTTTTTTTGCAGATCCGCCTCCCTTTTTCTGGAGATCGATCGCGTCCGAATTGAAGGACGGATCCCGGCGGCAACAATTAGATAATAAAAGAACTATAAAGATGGTTTTATTGTTATCAGCTTCAATACCAACTACCAAGTCTCGTGCAGTAATGTTAAAAAATAGCTTTTATTAAACAATATTCTTAAAAATGACAGCTTACTATAGATAAATAATAAATGTATCTGATCGGTCAACTTCTCGTTACACGGTTCTGTTAGTCTTGGTACCAAGTCACATGAAGTAAGTTTAAAAAGTAATTTTCATAAAAAACATTGTGAAATGACAGCTTGCATGCTTGGATCATGTTAGTATGTTAATTCATTTTTATTAAAAATATTAAATAAATATTTATTAAATAAATATTAAAAGAAACTTAAATATATATTTTTATTTTATGTTTTAAAAATATAAAAATAAAAAATAAATAAATGTTAGAAAAAAAATTAATTTTTTAATCTTTTAAATAAAATTTGTCGTAGGTCAAAGAAGAACCATAGTCAATATATTTCAATCTTTAAATGTAGATATTGAAATAAGTTTACGCTATATAATGATATAAATTTTAAATATTAAATTTTATCCTCAAACTATATCGTTAATGTCTCATGATATTTACTTATTTTATTTATTTTTATCACTTTTATTTTATGCTAGCAATAAAAAAAGAATATATATTCTACTTGTTGTTATAGCATTTGATGATTATGAAACTTGGCAGATGAATGTGAAGACAACCTTTTTGAATAGATATCTTAAGGAAAATATTTATATGGAACAATCAAAAGAATTCGCATTCAATGATAGTGATCATCATGTCTGCAAGCTGCAAAGGTTCATTTATGGATTAAAGTAAGCTTCTCGAAATTGGAATACTCGGTTCAATGATGCAATCAAATTGTTTGATTTCATCAAGAAAGAGGAGAAGCCATGTGTGTACAAGATAGTCAGTGGGAGTGCTATCACCTTTCTTGTACTGTACATGGACGATATACTCCTAATTGGGAATGATATTCCCATGCTGACAATTGTTAAGAGGTGGTTATCTAAAGAATTTTTTATGAAAGACCTAAGAGAAGCATCCTTTATATTGAGTATAATGATCTATAGAGATCGATCTAATAGGAGGCTTGGCCAATCGCAGTGGATGTACATAGAAAATATGTTGAAGACGTTCAACATGAAAAACTCCAAAAGTGGTTTTCTACCACTTAGACATGGCATTCATCTCTCCAAGAAGATGTCCTAGCACACCTAAGGAGATTGAGTGCATAACCCGGATCTTTATGCTTCGACAATAGGGAGTCTCATGTATGTCATATTATGTACATGACCTGATATTGTTCTTACTATAAGTGTCACAAGCAGATATCAGTCAAATCCAGGTAAGGAACACTGGATTGATGTAAAGAACATCCTTAAGTATTTAAAAATGATTAAGGATTTGTTCTTGGTCTTTGGATGAGGTTCTGAGTTGCATATTGAGGGGTACTTGGATGCAGATTTTATGTCTGATCAGATGATAGATGGACTATATTTGGACATGTGTTCATGTACAATGGTAGGGCTACGAGTTGGAAGAGTTCTAAATATCCTAACATAGTTGACTCGATCATAGAGGCAAAGTACATTGCCACATCAGAAGCTGCTAAGGAAGCTTACCGATATAAGAAGTTTGTTATAGAACTTGGAGTGATGTCATCAGATATCATCCCACTGGACTGCAATAACAACAGTGCCATAGCTCTTGCTAAGGAGCCTAGGTCTCACCAGAAGTCCAAGCATATCGAGAGGTGATTTCATATTATACGTGAATACCTTGAGAAGTATATCAAGGTGCAAAGAGTTGACTCCATAAAGAACATGGTAGACTCACTAACGAAGCCGTTAAGCCAACAAAAGACTGAAGCACATCTTGAGAAGATGGGGTTTAGATTTGTAGCCAATTGGCTTTAGGTCAAGTGAAAGTTTGTTAAATGAGTGCCCTAGAAAGCCAATTGTTGGCTTACACATTGTATTTTATCTAGGACTTATTTTGTACATGATCATCATCATTAATAAATAAATTTTATTGGATAATTTTTTCATATATGTTGATGTGTCATATATCGTTCATGGGGTTGATGGTCAATGATATGTATTTTCAAGAGTTAAAAATTGAAGACATATATATAATAGATTAACTTCTAAAACACTCCAATCAATTGATCAATCCCGAGGACGGTGATCAATTTGATTAGATTGGAGCATGGATCACTTTGATATAAGTCTCTTGTACATGGTATGAGTTACTAGGGCGAGAACACTGGTAGATATAAGTCATCGGAACCGAGCATGATCATAAGAGAAGTTAATAGGATATCTACTCACTCGTCGGTGACTTCTCGAAGATGTTGTAGTGTAGGTCATCCTTGACCTATGGTACTTCAGCTACTCACATTAGGGTTATTATAGTTTGACTACATATTACCTTGAATCTCTTAGGCATTAAGGGCCTTATTATGTATGTTGGTTGTAGTGATCTTAATGTAAGAATAGGAAGTATTTGCTAGGGATCTATCAGCCCTAGTAGAAAGGAAGAAGTCCTATGCTGTTTAGGAGACTATGTTCATGAGTCCATGGCGGCGACAGGTGATAGTGGAAAGAGTTTCCATGAGTAATCATAAGTTGAACTTAAGTCAAATGAATATTTCATAGTGATGTGGCTGATCAAGCCACGTTACAGTTGATGGAAAAGCTAATTGACGGCGATAAAATCAAATAATTAAAGTCGTCATGATCTGACATGTCACCTCTGCCCTCAAGATCGACTCCAAAGTTGGACCTCAAGATCGACTCCAGCGCCGGCCTCCAGCACCGACTCTAGAGT
This sequence comes from Calamus simplicifolius, assembly GCA_900491605.1. Lineage (NCBI taxonomy): Eukaryota > Viridiplantae > Streptophyta > Magnoliopsida > Arecales > Arecaceae > Calamus > Calamus simplicifolius. The sequence goes on along the minus strand of UESW01002529.1, from coordinate 175,907 downwards.
CGGGCCTCAAGATCGACTCCAGAGTCGGACCTCAAGACTGACTCCAGCGTTAGCCTCCAGCACTGATTCCTAAGTCGGGCCTCAAGACCAACTCCAAAGTCGGACCTTAATACCAACTCCAGCGTCAGCCTCCAGCACCGACTCCAGCATCGGCCCCAAGACCGACTCTAGCATCAGCCTCCATCACCGACTCCAACGTCGGCCCCAAGATCGACTCCAGCGCTGGCCCGAAGACCGACTCCAGCGTCGGCCTCCAGCATCGACTCCAGCATTAGCTCCAAGACCGACTCCAGAGTTGGCCTCAGCACCACATGGCCCGTTACCATCTGCGATTCCATGTGGCCACGTGGCCCACTATCATCCCACATGGCTCACCTGCAGCCCCACGTGTTCTACCTACCGGCTACGGTGCATGACTGATAAGACCTGGCCTACTAACCGTCTGTCATACCGCATCTAATAAGACGTAGCCCACCAACTGGCTGTAGCTGCCCATATCAAATAAAGAGGTAACCTGCTAGTTCTGACAAGCCATGGGGCGGACAGCATTTGTTGCTGTCAGCCTTACTGCTTGCCCCATGTCAGGACGTAGTGTCTTTGAATCAACAACTGGCCAAAAAGGGATAAGAGGGACTTTCGACCAGGTATAAGAACCTTGGTTCACGATGAGATAGGGACTTCAACTTTTTCTACATTGAGAATTTTTTTAAGTCCTTAGCTAACTCTCGAACAAAGAGAGATATACTATTGTTTCCTAGACCACTCACTTGAGTGTCGGAGGGTCCCCATCGGAATGATCGGTACATGAAAACTTTTTTGCAGAATTCCAGTCCGAAGTTGAGACATCAGAAGACTCCCATCATCATCCTTATCGGCTATCAGGTTTTGGATCTTACATGATGCTTTGAAAAAGGTGATTTGACGATAACAAGTAGAACTCAAGTGACACGCAAACCTCAATTCAAAGTTCTGCTTCTGATAGAATTAAGCATAAGTTTTTGTTCTTCCATCGATTGTGTTAGATAGATAATTATTGCATCTCCATGTACAAAGGAATGAGTTACATCAACATATAACAAACAAATTTTTGTATGATTATAATCTTCTTTGATTATGGTATCAATGTATTTCATTACCTAATTTAGTACTTGTTGCCGTCGGGATCCGTCCTCCGACTCAGATGCAATCGATCTCCAGGGGCGGACCTGCACACAAGTCCTCGCACGAGAGGCGTTGGGGGTGGCCCTCCGCGGAAGACCCTCCGACGCTCAAGTCAGTGGGGAAGAAATCGGCGATCAATCAGAAAACTGGGAGGTGGATCCCTCCAGGGAGTCTCTCCAGGGGCGGCCAATCGGAAGCTCTAGGGGGCGAGAGCACCGACGAGTAGCAAGAGAGTGGGAGTGAGGGGTGTGAGCGCGTGCGTACCTGATGAGATCTGTGAGCGTGATATTTATAGGCTGTCACCTGGATCTTGAGCGCCTTCTGGAAGGTTCAGAGGTTGTTAGGATACGGGGTGGATCGAATCAAGCCATTGTGGGGCTGTTGGGATCCGTATCTTGTCTGTTAGGGGATCAACGGCTAGGAGATCTCCTTGATGGCTTGAGATCTGGTAGGTGTGTAGGTCTCAGGTAGCCTTGATAGGTTCTGGACCACTTCTTAACATGATTCCTTGCCTAGGATGTTGTTACAGTAGGCTTAGGCTCTCCTGCGTCAGGTTCCGCGGAGGTGAGTATTCGATCGTGGGTCGTCCAGTGAAACCGGGCCATGGAGGCTCGGGGGAAAGCGGAAGTTCGGGAGGACCGAGCTAGGAAAGCTCAGGGAAGACGAGCTATGGAAGCTCGGGAAGCCGAGCTAGGGAAGCTCGGGAGAGACGAGCTATGGGAGCTCGGGGGAGCCGAGCTATGGAAGTTTGGGAAGCCGAGCTAGGGAAGCTCGGGAGAGCCGAGCTATGGAAGCTCGGGAAGCCGAGCTAGGGAAGCTCGGGAGAGACGAGCTATGGGAGCTCGGGGGAGCCGAGCTATGGAAGCTCGAGGGAGCGAGCTATGGAAGCTCGGGGGAGCCGAGCTATGGAGGCTCGGGAGAGCCGAGCTATGGGAGCTCGGGAGGACGAGCTATGGAGGCTCGGGAGAGCCGAGCTATGGGAGCTTGGGGAGGACGAGCTATGAGAGCTCGGGAGAGACGAGCTATGGAAGCTCGGAGAGACGAGCTATGGAGGCTCGGGAGAGACGAGCTATGGGAGCTCGGGGAGGACGAGCTATGGGAGCTCGGGAGAGACGAAGGGAGGAGGTCGGTCTTAGCCTCCTTGCACGGATATCAATGCAATGACGATTTTACCCCTCAACACATGCCCTCCACTCCCTAGTTCGAAGCGTAGGTTCGGGCATAGGGAGTATAAGTCCAGGTGGCACGTTTTGGATGGGGCGATTTGGTTTAGACAGCCCGTGCAATGATGCTCTAATTAATGCGGCAGGGTCATCGTGCCTTCGTGGGTAAGGCTCCTCCAAGAGTGACGGTTGGGAATACGCCACATCGCGAATCCCGATTAATACGGCGTTTGTCGAGGCGGTTCCAGACGCCTGGGGCGAGGCACCTCGTCCTCTCAAGATGGCTTCCTTAGCGGGGAAGCAAAGCGATAGCCACACTATAAATACGTGTTTGCAGCATTCTCTCGTTCTGTTTCTTGAAGAGTCTCCCCCCTCGCAACGCTCACCGTTTCGCCTGGTGCTTTTCTCGGCTAAGATGACGATGAGCCCCGACGACGTAGCTTCAGAGATTGTTGCTAAGGATGTGGGAAGGATTCATCAGTGGTATGGCATGCCCCCAGATGTCGTCCTGCGAGTGCCGGAGCCTGGACATAGGGTCTCGTGGGATCTGGAGAGCGGGGTCTTCGTTTATGAAGACAGCTTGAAAGCAGGCTTCCGTTTTCCTCTCCACCCCTTGGTGAAGGAAATCATGACTCATTACAACATCTGTCTGACGATGGTGGCCCCAAACAGCTGGCGGAGCATCATCGGATTTATCTCAATATGCCACCAAATTTGGATTGTCGCCACTCTCCCTCTTTTCCGTGCTTGTTATCATCTGATACCCGGGAGGAAATCGGAGTGGCCATATATTGGACCTCAGAGGTCCTTTAACGTGATTGTGGATAAGCCGTCCTCTATAAAGGGATGGAAGAGTCGGTTCGTCATCGCCGATGGGATTATTGGTTCCGACTTCCTCGGAAATGGGGAAACTTTGTCCGGGATGTCGAGGTGCATCCAGTTTTGTCAGAGCAGGAGGAGAGAGATTTGGATGTCATCCGCAATGGCAAGTATTTTTGGCCAACGATCTGTTATCGGAGGGGGCCCTCTTCGCCGCCGGGCTTAGCCCTCTGGACCCGCAAGGTGAGTCCTCCCTTTTACTTTCTCCACTGCGTATTACCTCGACGAACGTGTTTGGATTTAATCGCATATGTTCCGTTCTTACAGCCAAGAGATCAGCATTGTCGAGCCTCGCCAAGAGGAAGAGAGCAAGCACCCAGGGGAGAGCAGCGGTGTGGATAGTGGCAGGCCCGAGAAAAGGGCTCACACCTCCTTAAGGAGCTCGTCGGATGCCGGAGCGGCCACGATAGGTGCGCCGGGGGAAGGAGGATCCAGGGAGGACAGTCGCGATCCCTTGCCCCCGTATTGGAAATATCGGATAGTTCAGATGAGACTCCGTTGGCTCGTTTGACCGCATCCCCTATGAAAGAGGAACCGGCAATGGATCCGGCGGAAGCGGTCGTTTCTGGGGGGCCTTCCGCCTCCGCGGGACCACTACTGACTCCAGTAGGAGAGGGAGAGGGAACAGCTGCAGTCGATGAGGTTCAGGGTGAGCTCCCTCTTGGTCTCCCTACGGGGGAGTCCGGTGGTAGCGATGCTGGGTCGCCCGCGGAAGTTCAAGAAGCAGGCCAGATAGAGGCTCCGGCGGAGCCTGCAGGGGAGGCGCAAGTGACAGCGACGGAAGGAGGCACGATGGAAGAGGGATCTCAGCGGGATAAGAGTCCCGCGATGGAGACTCCTCTGAGAAGGATTTTGGGGAGGCTGGCGCTTGGGTTGGCCGAGTTATCTAAGGAGACTCAAGCCAAAATTCTGATGGAAGAAGCTGGGAAGCTGAAGGCTTCTCAGTCGGAGGTCGCTCGGGTTGGCTCCTTGGGTGGAGATGACCAGCTGGTAGCTCGAACGTGGGTGTTGAGGAGGCATTTTCTGCCTTAATGAGGTCGGCCTTGTATCCGGGTGCAGATCCCTCGGCGGACAAGTTTGCGATTTTGGAGTTGGTTGATGCTGCATTCGGGCAGCAAGGCGTGGCTGAAAGTGTCCATCTCCTTCCTGATATCGATAACACGACCTGATGAGGATGACACGGGCCTATGCCTCGCGGGTGAGTTGCCATTCCTGGGTAGTGGATACATTTTGGCTGACTTAATGGTATTTCTCATTCATTTTTTATCCTGTAGAGTGTTTTGCTTTCTCGGGCGATGTGCTGGCGTCTGAGTTTGGCGACGGGGGCCAGCATTCAGGCCAGGAGAGACAACGCTGAACTTCGATCGCGAGTGGTGGTGTCTGAGAAGTTCGAGGAACTTCTGGCCATTAGCAACAGAGGTTTGGAGGGGATGAAGGCGGCGTATCAGGCCGCTCTAGCCGAAGCGTCTAAGCAAAAATGCAAGGTGGAGGAGTTGCAGGACTCCTGGCAAAGAATGAAGATGCGTGCCTGGAGCTGGCTAGAGTTGAGTCAAAACATTCCGCGGAGGTGAAGGCGATGCGGCAACATAGTGAGAGTTTGGGTCGGCTGGGAAGGGAAGCTGCCGATGAGAGAAAGCGCCTGACCAGAATGCTCAATGAAGTGGAGGAGAGACTGAAGCGGCGCGATGAGAAATCGCCGACTTGAGGGACGGCGCTAAATGGCACCAAGGGATGATAGCTCGGGTGAGCAACGAGCTATCCCAAGCCCGAGGTGAGGTCGAAGCCAAACAGTCAAGGATTAATGCTCTGCAGGAGAGGGTTGAGTTGGTTGGGGCTGATAGAACAAGGGCCAGGGGTGAGGCCGAGGAGCTGACCAAAAGGTTGGCCAGACAAGAGGAGGTACGATCTCATCCCCCCTTCTTAGCTTCTTTTGTTGGTCTCTTGTGATGCCGACTGATTTCGATTTTGCAGATGGCAAAATTAAGGTCGGAGAAAACGTTATTCTGCGGGCTCAAGTTGCGGAGGCTGAGAGGCAAGCTTCCGAGGCTAAGGTGCAACTCGCCATACTCAAGGGGGAACGGGACGCGATCGGCGTTGACGCCTTCCAACTTGGAATGGAAGAGTGCAAAGACAAGATATCCAGTGAGCACCCGGAATGGGATCTCTCTTTTCTGGATACTGAAGCTCCTGATGCCGGTGAGTCCGAAGGAGAAGAGGAGGATGAATACGTCGACGTCTCTGATACCGATCCTGGTGCCGCCCCGGTCCCAGCGAGCCGCAGCTTCTGAAGGATGATCGCAAACTGCCGCTGAAGGGGCAAAGGCATTAGAGAAAGGTGAATCTAGTCACACCTCTGCGGATGTAACCGAGGGTTCCTCTAGAACTGATGTGGTTCCCGGCCTTTAAGAGCCACCTCTGTGTTTTGCTTTCTAAAAATCTGGCTGGTGTCTTTCAATGAATGAACTTTCTATTTGACTGTTTTTCTTTGGATATCCCTTTGCTCCAATTTCGCTTCAATCGCGATTGACTTATGGCTGTTGATGCTTTTCGGTCATCTTTATTTTGGGGTCAAGGGATGCATTGGCTTGGCCCAAGGCGGGGTGATAGTCCTGACTGGCGAACCGATAGACGATCTGGTTTGGCTTGTGTCTAATTAAAACTTGAGAAATAAGGTTAGTCGTTAAGACCGACGGACAGGGTAGGTCGGCTTTGGCCGACAGACGGAATAGGTCGGCTAGGGCCGACGGGCAAAGTAGGTCGGCTAGGGCCGACGGTCAAAGTAGGTCGGCTAGGACCGACGAGCAAAGTAGGTCGGCTAGGGCCGACGGCCAAAGTAGGTCGGCTAGGGCCGACGAGCAAAGTAGGTCGGCTAGGACCGACGAGCAAAAGTAGGTCGACTAGGGCCGACGAGCAAAAGTAGGTCGGCTAGGGCCGACGAGCAAAGTAGGTCGGCTAGGGCCGACATATGAGGATGGTTGCCGAAGTATTTTTCGCTTCCTTTGGTCACTTCATTTTTTGTTGAATGAAAGGATAGTTTGTGTAGCCTTCGCGCTCATTTTGTTTTGGGGTGCCCGATTTTGTCGCACGAGTTCCTCGAGCGACTAACTTCACTGGGAAGCAATCGACGAACAGTCGGTTTTCATGCTTTTTGCTATCCTGCCAGCGCCCTGCCGTTCTGCAGATAAACTGGCTTTTATTTCACCGAAATTGATGATACGGCACTGTGGGAACATAAAGCTATTCTGGTGCCTTCCGAAAGGTGTTCTTTTCCCATGTGGGTCGTTTTGACGTACAACGCACGCAGCTGTTTACCATTGGAGGACCTTGTTTTCGTAGGACGATCTCCTGAACCTGCCAGTTTCGTAATGCCAGTGGACGATCCTCTGCATTTAATGATCGTGATTCAGGATCAAGAGGAAATCTTCGCATACGTCATGATTCAGGCGGTGGGCTCGACGCGCAATAGGGCGCCGCTTTCATCCTGGGAGGCCACGTGGAGGTATGGCCCAGGTGTTTGAATCTCGGGGCTTATAGCCTTGGTGATTGCTCCCGGTCCATTTTTGGCCTATAAAAAGGGGAAGAGGGGTTGTGTTAAGTCATCCCCAAAGTTTCTTTCCCATTGGAGTTTCCACCATGTTAGTCTCTCTGTCGTTGCGAGTGAGAGGACCGAGCTCTCCGCTCGTAAGCCCTTCGCCACCGGATAGCTGGGGCAATGAAGGAGCTGTCGAAGAGTGGTTGCCCTTAGGGGATGAGTTCCGGAGATCATATGGAGAGCGCACAAGGAGGGCGCAGAGATCACACGAGAGCGCACACACGCTCTTCCAGTGTGACCTTTGTGGTTCCCCTTCGGGGATGCATGGTAGGAGGTGCACGCGGGCTCCCCATGGCTCGCTTGAACTTCTCCTCCTCCCTCGATTTGGATTCCTGGGCTTGTCCGCCTGGGGAATCTTTTGCCACATGGGGAGGGGGTGAAAGCGTACCGCCCGCCAACACCTTGTCCTTGAGCCTTGGCAAGGTAGGGCGGTGCACACTCGGTTTGAGAGAGCATTTTGACACCAGGGTCCGCTGGCTTCCTACCTGCTCGCCGGTGGGGTCCCTCGGTTGGGTGGTCTGGGATGGCCTTACATCCGCCCCTTCCAGTCACCCTGATATCTTGGTTGGGTCACCGAGATATCATTATTGACTGAAGCTAGCTGCAACGATTGGTCCATGTCGCCCGGCCATTATCGGCTCGAGCTGACTGGATGCCGCTTATCTGGTACGGCAGTTTGGACGCCGGAGCATCACAGTTGCCCAGATCTGCTTTGGAGCAGTTGCCCGAGCTTTGTACTTGTCTTTATTTTATGCATTTCAATGCTCTTGTAACGCCTTTTAGGCATTTGTAACTGGTTTTGATGGCAATAAAGAGAGTTTATTCTGTTTCTCAATCTTTATCTCTTTCGTGCGAGTTTGTTGTCGCTGGTCGTGGGGTACAAAGGCGTCCCGCTCGTTCTTAGGTGAGGATCCCGCGCTATCCGAACTAGTCGAGGTTCGCAAGCGGCGGTCTGGAGATTGTTTGGCGGAACATGCTCCTTATCTTGGTTCGAAGTTCGGTAATTTATGTCTCGCTCGAATGTTCGTGGCTCGGCCTCGCCGAGGTTCAAAGAATTCATACTTGGCCCTGCCAAGGTTCGGAGATTTCATAGCTTGGCCCAGCCGAGTTTCGGAGAATTTTTACTTGGCCCTGCCAAGGTTCGGAGAACTTATAGCTCGGCCCAGCCGAGGTTCAGAGAATTTTTACTTGGCCCTGCCAAGGTTCGGAGATTTCATAGCTCAGCCCAGCCGAGTTTCGGAGAATTTTTACTTGGCCCTGCCAAGGTTCGGAGAACTCGTAGCTCGGCCTAGCCGAGGTTCGGAGAATTTTACTTGGCCCTACCAATGTTCGGAGAACTTGTAGCTCGCCCTAGCCGAGGTTCGGAGAATTTTTACTTGGCCCTGCCAAAGTTCGGAGAACTTGTAGCTCGGCCCAGCCGAGTTTCAGAGAATTTTTACTTGGCCCTGCCAAGGTTCGGAGAATTTGTGGCTCGGCCCAGCCGAGGTTCGGAGAATTTATGGCTCGGCCCAGCCGAGGTTCGGAGAACTTGTAGCTCGGCCCAGCCGAGGTTCAGAGAATTTGTAGCTCGGCCCAGCCGAGGTTCGGAGAATTTTTACTTGGCCCTGCCAAGGTTCGGAGAACTTTTAGCTCGGCCCAGCCGAGGTTCGGAGAATTTGTAGCTCGACCCAGCCGAGGTTCGGAGATTCGGGGCTCGGAGAAATGACTTAGTTGCTACTACGAGTCGTGGTGTTAGGTCCCTGCGGAGCTTGGTAAGGGGCATCAGGACGGAACGGGCGGTACATGGTCATGCTCTTCATTTATGACGTTATCCCTCCCGAGGGGATGAGTCACTGCCAGACGCCGGATTTTTTTCTTTTTTGCACTTACCGAAAAGGGGGCCAGCTTTAAAAGAGCTTGGGAAAGTGTCGGGAGCATTCATGACGGGGGGCCGGTAGATCGGAAAATACTCTGTTCAGAGGGGTTCCCGAATAATCCGTACGTGTTTACCGATCTCTCTCGGGATGGGGCACGGCCCTTCGGATTCCGCAGGCACTAAAGCGATGACATGTGGTGGGTTCTCGTAGGTCGGTGGCTACGGTGCGACCGATCGAGATACTCGCCTGGCAAGTATAAATATGACTGAGGGATGTTGGTCTTAGCCATCCCTCGTTTTAAGCTTCGAAGTAGCATTCGGCCATGGACTCTCAAGGAGGATGATCATCCGAGGAGTTACATGCGTTGATCAATGGTTTGCTTCGCCCGCCAAGTGGTTGTCCCACGATTACTGTTGATGGGTTGGGCCTGGCCTCGATCCTTGCGAGCCAACAGCGGCTCATGAGGGTCGTCGAGGAGTACGTGGATGTCTCCACGAGGGAGACGGAGGCCCTGCGCCGGGTGGCGGACCGGCATAGGGAGGAGATCGCGTCGCTCCACCATCAGGTTGTGACCTCACCGAGCGTCTGGAGGACCTGCTGGCGTCCGGGAGCGACACCGAACCTTAGTTGGGGCCTCCTTTGCTTTTTGTTTTTTCTGTTTCTTTTCGTACTCCCTTTCCTCAATCAATGAAAATGGCCCTGTTTGGATAATCTTCTTATCTCACGGGTTTTTAGCTCCAAAAATGCCATTCGTATAATAGTTGGGGAGCCTGGGTGGCTCCACTGGTTCACGCGCTGAGTCATGGCTCTGTATGAGATAGACGCTTTGTTCAGCGGGTTATAGGGGCGTTGCCCAAAGACTTTAATAGCAAAGGGGAATTCCCTGGCTCTGCTTGGGGCTCGTGGCCGGTTACGCGAGGCTTATTGAACCCTTTAGGGGTTTGCCGGAGGCACATTCATTGTGCGCGTTGACGGTTTTCGCTCAGCGTGCATCTTTTCAATCCGGCCGAAGTTTTGGGGACTATTTGGAAGTCCTTCGGATTTAATCGGGGCCTGCATACTTCGGTTTTCCGCCGGTATTTTAGCCTGAAGAATTTTTACTCGGCCCTGCCGAGGTTCGGATATTAGCTGCTCGGCCCAGCCGAGGTTTGGGAAATTTTGCTCGGCCCAGCCGAGGTTCGGAGAATTTGTTGCTCGGCCCAGCCGAGGTTCGGAGAATATTTTACTTGGCCCTGCCAAGGTTCGGAGAATTTGTTGCTCGGCCCAGCTGAGGTTCGGAGAATATTTTACTTGGCCCTGCCAAGGTTCAGAGAATTTGTTGCTCGGCCCAGCCGAGGTTCGGAGAATTTTTTACTTGGCCCTGCCAAGGTTCGGAGAATTTTTACTTGGCCTTGCCAAGGTTCGGAGAATTTGTTGCTCGGCCCAGCCGAGGTTCGAAGAATTTTTACTTGGCCCTGCCAAGGTTCGGAGAATTTGTTGCTCGGCCCAGCCGAGGTTCAGAGAATTTTTACTTGGCCCTGCCAAGGTTCGGAGAATTTGTGGCTCGGCCCAGCCGAGGTTCGGAGAATATTTTACTTGGCCCTGCCAAGGTTCGGAGATTTTTTTACTTGGCCCTGCCAAGGTTCGGAGAATTCCTGTTCAGACAAGTAGCTGGTCGTGCCGAGGATTGGTAAGCAGCATCTATTTCTTTTCGCAATCTTTGGCAATGTAGTGTATAATGATTTATGTTGCAAATTATGAGAAAATGTGTCGACAGGAAGGTATAATGAGGCATATGAAAATGGACTTGGAGATGACGTACCCTATTGATAATATTTACGGAGATTGTCCAAGTTCCACGTCCGGGGGATGGATTTTCCATTCAAATCTTGTAGCTTGTAGGTTCCTAGCCCGATGATCTCCGCCACTTGGTATGGGCCTTCCCAGTTTGGCGCCAGCTTTCCTTGTTCCAGCGGTTTGGAAACAGAGGCATTTCGGAGGACAAGGTCGCTGGGCAGGAAGGCTTTCCCTTTGACTCTGGAGGCGTGGTAGCGAGCCACCCTTTATTGATAAGCGGCCATTCTGATCCGGGCCTTCTCTCTAATCTCCTCCACCAGGTCGAGGTTGGTGCGGAGCTGCTCGTTGCTAGCTTCCTCTGAGTAGCTTTCCACCCGCAACGATGGGAGGCCTATTTCCACAGGGATAACGGCCTCCGTGCCAAAAGCCATCCGGAATGGGGTTTCGCCTGTCGGGATTCTCGGGGTGGTGCGGTAGGCCCATAGGACATGATGCAGCTCCTCCGCCCACCTGCCTTGGGCTCTGGAAAGGCGAGCTTTGATCCCCTGAAGGAGGGTCCTGTTGGTAACTTCGGCCGCTCCGTTGGCTTGTGGGTGCCCGACCGAGGTGAGGTGGTGACGGATTCCATGCTCCTCACAGAACTGGCAGAATTTAGAGTTGTCAAACTGCTTACCGTTATCAATGATCATGGTGTGCAAAAGGCCGAATCGGCAGATGATGGACCTCCATACAAAATCTCTGGCCCGTGCCTCGGTTATTTGTGCAACTGCTGCCTTGACCCATTTAGTGAAGTAGTCGATGGCGACAAATAGAAATTTCCATTGCCCTGTGGCAAGCGGGAATGGGCCGAGGATGTCCATCCCCCATTTGGCGAAGGGCCAAGCAGAGGATATGGAAACTAGTTCGGCGGAGGGGAGCCTTTGGATGCTTGAGTGCCTCTTGCAGGGATCGCAGGCTCGGACTAGATCGTCTGCATCCTTCTGCATGGTCGGCCAGTAGTAGCCTTGTCGCAGCACCTTGTGGCATAGGGACCGGCTTCCCAGATGGTTGTCGCAAATCCCTTCATGTACTTCATGCAGAGCATAATCTGCTTCGGACGGGCAAAGGCATCTGAGCAGCGGCATGGAGAAGGACCATTTGTAAAGCTGGTTGTCGATCAACACGTAGTGGGTGGCCTGTAGCTTCAGCTTTCTAGCCTCTCTCCGGTCGGGCGGAAGCGACCCTTCTTTGAGATATTTAAGGATTGGGTCGAACCATGATGGTTCGGCCTCAATTTGCATTATTCGGTTGGCTTCCGCAATGCTGGGCTTTTCCAGAGTTTCTAGGTGGAACTTTTGCTCGGCATCCATTGACTCCGCGGTTGCCAATCGGGAAAGTAGATCGGCGCGGGCATTCTCAGATCTGGGAATCTGAATGATTTCAAATTCAACAAAATGGGGAAGCAGGCCCTGCACCTCCTGAAGATATCGAATCATGTTCGGCTCCCGGGCTTCAAACTCTCCTCGTACATGACCGGCTACCAGCTGAGAGTCGGTGAAGGCATTAAGCTTCTCCACCTTCAGATTGCGGGCGATTCGAGGCCGGCTAGCAGGGCTTCGTACTCGGCTTCATTGTTGGAGGCCGGAAGGAGAATCGGATGCCATATTCGAAGGTTATCCCCTCCGACTGGTGAGAACCAGGCCCGCACCGGAGCGATGGGCATTAGATGACCCGTCGACATGGAGGAGCCACCGGGCTCCAGATTTTGGTTCTTCGGGGGAGTCTGGGGTAGAACCGTCCTCCGGGATGGTACACTCGAGGAGGAAGTCGGCTAGCACCTGAGCTTTGATGGCTGGGCGAGGCTGAAAATGTATGTCATGCTCGCTTAGCTCGACGGCCCACTTGTCATTCTTCCCGGCGTCTCGGGATGGTGGACTACCGCCTTGATGGGTTGGTCGGTCAGGACCGTCACGGAATGTGCTTGGAAGTATGGTCGCAGCTTCCGAACTGAGGTGATTAAGGCCAACACCATCTTCTCAATTCTGCTGTACCTCGTCTCCGCATCACGGAGTAGCTGCTGACATAGTAGATCGGCTTCTGGACTTTGCCTTCATCCTTGACCAGCACCGAACAGACTGCACCCTCTGAACAGCAAGGTACAAGAATAAGGTTTCGCCGGGGCCGGACTGCTGAGGAGTGGGGGCGAGCCGAGGTATTTCTTGAGATCTTGAAATGACTTTTGACATTCAGGAGTCCACTGAAAGTTTTTAGCCGACCGGAGGGTTTTGAAGAAGGGGAGGCATCTCTCGGCCGACCGCGCCACAAAGCGGTTAAGAGCCGCTATCCTCCCAGTTAGGCGCTGGACCTCTTTAACAGATGCCGGGGGCGCCATTTGTTGGAGAGCTTGAATCTTCTGGGGGTTAGCTTCGATACCTCGCAGGGAGACCATGAAGCCGAGAAACTTCCGGAGTTAACGCCGAAGGCACATTTGGTCGGATTGAGCTCATCCCATACTTGCGCAGCGTTGCAAAGCTCTCTGAGAGGTCCTCGACATGCCGTGATGCTTCCTTGCTTTTGACCAGCATGTCGTCCACGTACACCTCCATATTCCGCCGATTTGCTCCTTGAATACTTTGTTAACCAGCCTCTGGTAGGTCGCACCTGCATTTTTAAGACCAAAAGGCATGACACGGTAACAGTAAGTACCTCGGTCGGTTATGAAGGCGGTCTTTTCTTCATCCTTAGGGGCCATTCGGATCTGATTGTAGCCTGAATAGGCATCCATGAATGACAGCATCTGGTGGCCTGAGGTGGCGTCCACGAGCTGGTCGATCCGGGAAGGGGGAAGCTGTCCTTCGGGCAGGCCTTGTTGAGGTCGGTGAAGTCGATGCAGATCCTCCATTTGCCATTCGACTTCTTCACCATGACGACGTTTGATAGCCAGCTCGGATAATTTACCTCCCGGACAAAATTTGCCTTGATGAGTTTGTCTACCTCTTCTCAATGGCCTTTTGTCGTTCGGGGCGAAGCTCCTTTTCTTCTGCTTGACGGGCCTGTGCATCTCGTCCACGTTGAGACGATGGACGAGAACCTCGGGGCTGATCCCTGGCATGTCAGAGGCAGACCAGGCGAAGATGTCAGCGTTGCTTCGGAGGAACCTGATCAATCTGTGCCGAGACTCTCCTTTGAGCAGCGACCCGATTTTATGGTTCGGTCGGGACGAGCCTCATCCAACGGCACCTCCTCCAATTCCTCTGCCGGTTCTCCTTGCTGTTCGGCGAAGTCCTCGCGAGCATCTAGCCCATCAACTTCCGGCATTCTAGACTGAAGGCTTGTAACGAAGCACTGCCGAGCCATGGCTTGACTTCCTCGAACAACTCCAACTCCTCGCTCGGTGGAAAATTTCATGGACAGATGCGGGATGGAGACAACTGCCTTGAGGGACATTAGGTCGGGCCTGCCGAATATCACATTGTATGGAGATCTGAGGTCGGTTACTAGGAAGTCTGTCTGGATAATGGCTACAAGGGGCCAGGTTCCCGCGCGGACTGTCAGGGTGACGACCCCTTCCGGGACGATGACGTCGCCTGTGAATCCCATCAGGGTGGAATCCACGTTCGCAGGTTTTCCATGAGTAATTTCATCCTGGCAAACACACCGAGGTACAAAACATTCACCGAACTTCCACTATCAACAAGGATTCGGCTTACATCATAGTTATTTAAATTGAGGGATACAACTAATGCATCATCATGGGGAAGCTGTATCCCTTGGAGATCATCGTCGGAGAAGGAGAGCTCACCCGTCCGTGCCTTCTTCGGCGCCGATCCTTCACCGTCGCCCCTGGGGCTCGAGCCGCCGGCCTCTTCGATCATGTTAATGCGGCCGATCACGGGCGGATTCGGTGGAGGAGGAGGTTGTTGAAGTTCGGGCTGGCGGTCACCTCCTTGTTGTGGCTCGGGCACCCTCCTGAATTGATTCAGTCGTCCCCGCTGGATCAGCCTCTCGATTTCATTTTTTAGCTGCCAGCATTCTTCAGTGTCGTGGCCGTGCTCCCTGTGGTAACGACAGTACTTGGTGGGATCTCTTCGGGTCGGGTTCCCTCGGAGAGGCACTGGCCGGGGGAGCTGGTGCTCTATTTCCATGAGGATTTGCGCCCGGGGCACGGTCAGTGGAGTGTAGTGGTCGAATCGCCTGGGAGGGCTCCGGGAGCGATTCCTTGGCAGCAGCGGGGGAACTCTTTGGTGGCGAGGCGGACTTGGTCGACGGCGGGACGGTGCCTGTCGGGGCCTTTGGGCTCCTTCTTCTTTGCCTGCTCAGTGCGGGAAACTCTCCGCGATTCTTCGACCCTAGCATATTTGTCCGCCAGGGCCATCATATCAGAGAGGCTAGGGGGGTAGTTGACTTCCATAGCCAGGTAGAAGTCGCTTTCCTTCGAAACTCCCCCGCCAGGGCGGACATAGGCCACCTCATGATTAAGGTGGTCTACCTCTAACATGGCCTTGTTAAAACGGCCAAGGTAATTTCTCAGGGACTCCCCCTCTCTCTGCTTAACTTCAGAGAGGGAGTCGGATCTTCATCGGTGGCGGCTGCTGCTGACGAACTGGCCAATAAAAAGGTGGCTCAGCTCATCAATGAATTGATGGAACCTGGTTTTAAAGCATTGAACCAGGTCGGGCAGATCCCCTGAGGGTGGAGGGGAAAGCACGGTAGAGGACCGCGTCGGATGCTCCGTGGAACATCATTATTGACCGGAAGCTGCTAAGATGGTCGTCCAGGTCAGAAGAGCCATGATAGGTTCGACGGCTGGTAACTTGACATGGGAGGGAATCACTTCCCCATAATCCCCTTAAAGAAAGGGATGCCCTGCTCCGCTTTGGGCTGGGGCGGATGGGCCTGCTTGGCGGCATCCAGTTCCTGACGCATCTCCTGGATCTGACGACGGATCTCCTCTTCACCGGTCAGAGGAGGAGCTGGGCGAGAGAATCGCAGGGACAACATCGAATCATGGTGGGAGGTCACCGGGGAGAGAGACCGGGCTCGCCGAGATCTGGGGGGTCCGCGGATTTATGCGGACTGGAGGAGGAAGTTGCCGGCGAAGAAGGAATCGCTGCTTCCTTATGAAAGTGCAGAGCAGGAGGAGCCGTAAGGCACTCCTGGACCAGGTGGGTCAGGGTCTGGACTTGCTGGACCAGCGTGGCGAACTGGTCCTGGATCACTGGGATAGCAGGCGGTGATGGGGTTTCGATCGGTGGAGGTTGCGGCGCTACACCGCTCGTCGGATCAGGCCTCTGGGAAGCGACATGATCTTGGGCTTCAGAGGTTGCTCTTCTCCGATTGGCCATTAGAGAGGTTCTACTCCAGATTAGGATCCTTGTCTCCTTTCTTCAAGTTTTAATGGGACTTGAGGCCCTTCCTCTAGCGCCAATCTGTTGCCGCCGGGATCCGTCCTCCGACTCGGACGCAGTCGATCTCCAAGGGCAGACCTGCACATAAGTCCTCGCGCGAGAGGCGTTGGGGGTGGCCCTCCGCGGAAGACCCTCCGACGCTCAAGTCAGTGGGGAAGAAATCGGTGATCAATCAGAAAACTGGGAGGTGGATCCCTCCGGGAAGTCTCTCCAGGGGCGGCCAATCGGAAGCTCTATGGGGCGAGAGCACCGACGAGCAGCAAGAGAGTGGGAGTGAGGGTGTGAGCATGCGCGTACCTGATGAGATCTGTGAGCATGATATTTAAGGCTGTCACCTGGATCTTGAGCGCCTTCTGGAAGGTTCAGAGGTTGTTAGGATACGGGGGTGGATCGAATCAAGCCATTGTGGGGCTATTGGGATCCGTATCTTGTCTGTTAGGGGATCGACGGCTAGGAGAGCTCCTTGATGGCTTGAGATCTGGTAGATGTGTAGGTCTTAGGTAGCCTTGATAGGTTCTGGACCACTTCTCAACATGATTCCTTGCCTAGGATGTTGTTACAGTAGGCTTAGGCTCTCCCGCGTCAGGTTCCGCGGAGGTGAGTATTGGATCATAGGTCGTCTAGTGAACCGGGCCATGGAGGCTCGGGGGAAAACGAGCCACAGAAAGTTCGGGAGGACCGAGCTAGGGAAGCTCGAGGAAGACGAGCTATGGAAGCTCGGGAAGCCGAGCTAGGGAAGCTCGGGAGAGACGAGCTATGGGAGCTCGGGGGAGCCGAGCTATGGAAGTTCAGGAAGCCGAGCTAGGGAAGCTCGGGAGAGCCGAGCTATGGAAGCTCGGGAAGCCGAGCTAGGGAAGCTCGGGAGAGCCGAGCTATGGGACTCGGGGAGCCGAGTTATGGAGGCTCGGGGAGCCGAGCTATGGGAGCTCGGGGAGGACGAGCTATGGAGGCTCGGGAGAGCCGAGCTATGGGAGCTCGGGAGGACGAGCTATGGGAGCTCGGGAGAGACAAGGGAGGAGGTCGGTCTTAGCCTCCTTGTACGGATATCAATGCAATAACGATTTACCCCTCAACAGTACTTATGTAGCTAAACCTGGGAACTTTGAAGATATTTCCTTATTCCTTCTAACAACATCTATCATCATTAATCTTTAATCTAGTTATTCTAATTTAGTGGATGATTCAAGTAAACTACTATTTTTACCAGGCACCGGCACCTCTAGTTTTCATTCGACATGACCACACATCTAAGATCACACTAACATGCTTGTATAAAATAAGCAATAGCTCAGGCAACCATGATGGGCTCCTCTCCGATTTCACATGGAAGTGAGCCAGCTGGTTGTTTTGGATCCAGCCCATACCCCTTATCTAAGATCTTCAATCTAGCTTCGCTGGGCCTACTCTCTCTCCTTGGGTGAACCCAACTTAACCCAACTTAAAGAACCAAAATTGTAACCTTGACCAATCTACATGGTCCATCTACGGTGCTAGCAACTGAAATAGGTACGAACTCTACCCCAATCGAAGCTTGTTTTACTAACTCTTTACTTTTGCAAGCTCATTACAAAAGGGTCCTCAATCAGCTGATCCCCTATGCCTATCTTTGAAATTCTATAGGATAATGATGTTGTTGGATTTTTTATCTAACATTGGGCTTATATGTGAAATAATTATGTATTGCGGACTGTCAAATAAGGTTAAGCCCAATTAAAAGTGATCAGCTAAGGTTTCAGTGATTTGGGCTTTAATGTATATGATTAGGTGTGACCCTTTAATGTGTAGAGACCTAAGGGTTATTTCTATTTTTATGATGGGCTAAAATAGAAATACCAAAAGATAATGATAAAATTATCTATATATTGCGGTTATGGTCTGTGGATCGCACGTACGACCTTTTCTCTGAATCCCATCATCAGAAAGAATAGCCTAGAGAAATTCTAAAGGGCTTTCTGGGAGTACGTGTTGATCTGGAAGGCCAACTGCAGGACTCTAGAGAGCAATCAAGCAATATGGATTCAGGTATGCTTCTATTTATTAATTATGGATTCTTAATGATTAACATGAATGATTCTTGGGCTTCATGGTGATGGTCTTCACCAAAAGGTTTGGATTTAATTCCAACAATTGATATCAGAGCCCTATTCATGCTGAATCGTTGAGAAATTTTTTTGGTTATATGCATTGATATTCATATTTGTGCATATGACTTCTTTGGTTTTATTTACTAACCATGAGACAAATACTCATTAGTTTAAAATTTTGTTTTGATGCCAATGATATTTTTAATATATTTAGATCTGATTTTTTAAATAAAATAAAGGTCATAGTGCATCAAAACTCTATTTTATTCTAGTTTGATGATTATGTTAAGAGCGAAAGATATTCGCTGCATCATAAAATCAGTATCATGATCTAGAGATGAAGTTTTTTATTTGATAGGATAAAGCTTAATTATGGATAAAGTTAAATTTATATTTAATTTAATTAATACACATTACATAAGCTTTAGGAATTTGCCATGGAAATCTAGACCGGAAATCCACTTCTCACGGTTGAAAATTTTGTTGCTTTGGATAACGCTCTGGCATTAGGCGTGATTTCCATGGAATTTGTTGGTATAATTAAGATGGATTGGTGGGAGGTACTACCACTAAGGAACCGAATCTACTCATTCTGTTTGCCGTCCACTGCCAAGCCTAAGTTTTACCTCCATTTATTATTGCCGAGCGTCCTTTGCTTGCTTTACTTGCTCTTATCCAAAGCAACGAAAATCCAAACGGTCAAATAAAGAGAATTTGATTTCCATGGGGCATTGGGATATGGCAGACCTTTGAATTCTATGTTTCGTGTCAGTAAAACTGACGTCCTAATCTTTTTCCATTTTTTATTGGAAAGAATTGGATGTGAATCTAGATGAAATCTAGAAAATATTTTCAAAAATATGGTGGTTGGGATATCTCAAACCATGGGATAAAGGAAATCTGAAGAAAATCATGCACTACAAGAGAAATAAAATATTGCGACGCCCAATGCGTCGCAATTGCATCGCTAAACATTGCTATTGCGACGCAATAGCGACGCAATGACGGCATCGCTCAGATGTCCGTCGCAATATTCATTTGTCGCAATTGAGTCGCAATATTGCGACTCTCTACGATGCAACATTGCATCGCAATATTGCGACGCATCCATATGCGTCGCTAAATTAAAAATTAAATTATAATATTTAAAATTATTATTAAATATTGTGATGCACTCAATTGCGTCGCAATATTGCGATGCATTTAGTTGCGTCGCAATATTTAATAATAATTTTTTTGATATAATAGCGACGCCATTTGCGTCGCTAAAGCATCGCAAATAAAAATTTGGTAAAATATTGCGACGCAAGGTCATTGCATCGCAATATTTATTAGAAATATTTTAGATATAATAGCGACTCAATTTGAGTCGCTAATGCATCGCTATTAAATTTTTTTTTATTATTACGACGCCAGGTCATTGCGTCGTAATATTTAATAATGATATTTTAAAAATATTAGTGATGCAATTACAGTCGCTAATGCATCGCTAAATAAATATTTTTTAAAAAAATAAAAATTTAAAAATTAAAACGGTTAATACAATTTCGTTACATTTAAATATTGATCGAAACATTATTCACTCATATTGATCCAAACAATAATCATTCAATTTCCAAATAATTCATATATTAAAATTTTGAAGCTTTCATGTACAACATAAAAAAAAAAAAAAAAAAAATACATCAAGAATCTGAGCGATCACGTGGAGGCTGTGGAGGCTGGAGACTCTGCGACAAGCAGCTAACCATATCCCGCAAATAATGCATCTCATCTCGCATGTCTGCAATCTCCTGATCCCGGCCTCGCATACGATCATCGAAATCCTGCTCGACCTCCTGCCGAACCTCCTCTGCAATAGATCTCGAAGGTCGTGTAAACGCTCGAGAGGAAGATCACCAGAAAGTCGCAAGTTGGAGGCCTGATGGGGAAAATATGTAGAAGCTCTAGTGCCCAGACCATAGACCCTGCGGTCTCGCGGCTGGGCACTAACAGCCTCCAAAAACACACGCCGACTCTCCTCTGCTGAGAGTTCGACGGGCGTCTCCCCATCAGTAGAGTCGACCTGCGATGCCTCGGAGCGAAGCTCCTCGACTCGTGTCTTTAATTTATGAAATCAATAATAAATGAGTTAATAAATTTCTTGAAATAAAATTTTAAAATTAAACAGATATTACATAAATCTAATTTCTTACCGCAACCTTCCGTGATCGCGTGTCGACCCAGGAACTGTCCCTCCTGGTGTGTGTCGCCCTGAATAGACGAAACTCACTAGGATCTCCGCCCTCCTGCTCAGACTATAACATTAAAAAAAATGATATTAATATAAATATTTGTAAATAACTAAAATAGTAATTAAAATATTTATATTTCTTACCATACGCCGTCTGTGCTCCTGAATCGAAATGGAGCCCGAAGTATGGTGGGAGAGACCCGTGCCAGGACCGCCCTTCTCAGATCGACGGTTCGTGCTGGATGATGCGGACCTCCGCGCCAGCCATCGGACTGCCAGGCCTGCTGCCACTCGTGCCAAATACCCTCTGGCACGTGTGTAGGACGCTGACCCGATGACCTCCAACGATGAAGCATGTCGGAGTATCGGCGTCCCGTCAGAGCCTCCCATGCTGCCCTAATGGCATCATGGCTGGCAGGATCCCACGTATACTTTTTCTGCATTAAAATAAACAGTTAGTTTCTGAATTTATTAAGATTAAAAAATTTATATCAGTGATAAATTGTATTTAATAAGTTTACCTGAAACTCAGAAAAATAAAACTCCCTCGTGGCTGGAGATACGTGGCGCCAATCGTAGCCACTGGGATCTGCACGCCTCTGAAATACGACGCTGATGTGGCTGGATACATGATGCTGCTCAATAAATCTGTTAAAAAAATGCATGTTTATAAGTAATTGACTTAAAAACATAAACATATATTTTTAATTAGTATATACTTACAGCCCCTGAGCATCGAGTCAAAGTACGGTGCGGCCGATGGTGGAAGAACTCTCGGAAGTATGTGCCGATCGGCTGGATGGTAATACTGCTAGAGAGATCGAAGGCTGTGCGACTACTGGAGATCCGAACTCTCCATCTCCGATGCTCATATGATCTGATGCAGCAGGGCTACGTCCCTGCTCACTCAGTCTGTCATCGGTAGATCTACCTCTGCCCGTCATACTGAAAATACTAAAGATTCATACAATTAAATTACGATTAATGATTGACTATGTAAAAATTTAACACTTATAAAAAAAAGTTAAATTTTAAAAAACCTCTATGTTTAATCGGTGTCATTTGTTTCGTGAAATGTTGGTTCAACATCCGATGCCATATCGGACTGCGATTCAGTTTCATTATCATCGGAAGGAAACCGAACATTTGCATCTGCAATTTCTTGGACATCACCATTTGGATCTCTAAGTGATGTTTCAGGAGCCCTTGTGTCATCCTCAATTACATGCATTTCCATCTCATCCTCTTGAAATGCAGGGCACTCGGCTGATTGACTTGATGAACTCTCCTCTAATACGATTGTGTGGTATATAACCCACACTAGGAGAACGTATGAGCAAATACAAACCGATATCTCACCCACGATGATTAATAGCAGACTAACATATCGCAAGAAATATTCCCAAACTGTCCACCAGGATAATTTGAGAATTTGCAAGACTAAGGCTTACAAATTCTCAAACGGGTCTAAAGGTTATAGTGCTGTGATTAAGTATGGAAGTCCTAAGACAATCGAACTTATGCTTGTATTCTTAACTTCTTGTCAATTATACATATATAGGAATAGTGTTCTATATATATAGTCACTGACTTCTTAAGATTATTGTGTCGAATACAAATGTTTGTGAAGACTTTCTATCTAGCATTACATAATTTAATGCATCATTCAGTTTGCAGCAGAATGTAAATAATCAAGACATAACAATTGTAAATAACTACAAATGCACAAATTATTGCATAAACATTTTGCTTAGATTAATATTGCAAAAACATTATGCAAATTAAATAATAATACAACAAGAATTTCTATCTAGTATTACAAATATTATTGCATAATCAAGACATAACATCAGTCTATCCAAAGAGCTCCGACTAATGACATAAATTAATTAATTTATAACTAATCTTATAAAAAAAATTTATATTTATCATCAAATTATTTGAAAATATTTTTAAAACAATAAAATCTGATAGAATCTATTTTTTTATTAATTTGTTTTAATGAGTGTTAAATTTTTTTTAATTGAAGGGACCAGGGTGGGGAAAACCCCCTAGCTGTTACTTTTTTATTTTTAATTTTTTTTGTCTAGTCACCGTGGCCCCCCCCCTAACTTTTTTTTCCCTAACTTTTTTTTTTTTGGACTGCGGCCGGAGAAGACAAAATGGGTTTCCCCCATTACCATTTTTTTTTTTGACAGTGGCCTAGCCACCGTGGCCAGGCCACTGCCGGCCACGGCAGCAGCCGTGGCGGAGAAGACGGCCACGGCAGCGGCCGTGGCCGCCTTGTCCAGCCGCGGCCTCGGCCGTGGCCGGAGAAGACAAAAGGGGGGGGGGGGTTTCCCCACCCCCCCTGTTATCGAATATTTTTTTTTTTTTGACAGTGGCCTGGCCACCATGGGCAGGCCACTGCCGGCCACGGCAGCGGCCGTGGCCGGAGAAGACAAAGGGGGGGGGGGGGTTTTCCCCACCCCCCCTGTTACCAATTTTTTTTTTTTTTGACAATGGCCTGGCCACCGTGGCCAGCCACTGCCGGCCACGGCAGCGGCCATGGCCGGAGAAGACGGCCACGGCAGCGGCTGTGGCTGCCTTGTCCGGCCGCGGCCTCGGCCGTGGCCGGAGAAGACAAAATGGGGGGGGGGGGAACCCCCCCTGTTACCAAATTTTTTTTTTTTGATAGTGGCCACGGTCTTGGCCGTGGCTGAAGGAAAATTATTACAAAATTTATTTTTTAAATAGGGTGGGGGGCTTACCTCGGTCGAGAGAAGACGCCGGAGTTGGAGGAGAGCGCCGGGGAGCCGGAGCACCAGAGGGGGGGAGCCGGAGCAGCGAACGGGGAGCCGGATTTTTTTTGGGGAGGGCGGCGTCTCGGTCAAGACGAGAAGAAGAAGAGAAGGCCGGCCGACCATATATATATGAATAATTAGCGATGCAATTAATTGCATCGCTAATGGTCGCAATATTTTTTTTAATTTATTATGTATTAGCGACGCATAAATGCGTCGCTAATCCATCGTTATTTGGTTTTATTATAATTTTATAAAAAAATAGCAACACAAATAATTGCGTCGCTAATGCGTCGCTAACTTTGCGCCAAGGTCCGGCAGGAAAATTATTTTTATTTTCTAGGAATTGCGTCGCAAAGGCATCGCAATATTTTTTAATATTTTTAATTGATTAAAAATAATTTATGATAATAATTGCGACGAATACAGTGCATCGTAATAATTTTTTAATATTTATAAATGATATATTTATAATTAATGATAATAATTGCGATGCAAAATTGCATCGCAATAATTTTTTAAAACTTTTTGATTACATATATTTATTTAAAAAACATTGCGACACAACTTATGCGTCGTAATATTATATTTCTTTTATTATTAATACTGAAAAATCATATTTACTAAAAATGATTGCGACGCATACATTGCGTCGCAATATTTGTTTATTTTTTTTTCTAAAATGCGTCGCTACGGCATCGCAATAATTTTTTAATATTATAAATGATAATATTTATAATTAATGATAATATTGCGATGCAAAATTGCGTTGCAATATTTTTTTAAAACTTTTTGATTACATATATTTATTTAAAAATATTGCGATGCAACTTATGCATCGCAATATTATATTTCTTTTATTTATTAATACTGATAAAAATCATATTTACTAAAAATATTGCGACGCATACATTGCGTCGCAATATTTGTTTATTTATTTTTCTAAAATGCATCGCTACGGCATCGCAATAATTTTTTAATTTATAATGATAATATTTATAATTAATGATAATAATTGCGACACAAAATTGCGTAGCAATATTTTTTTAAAACTTTCTGATTACATATATTATTAAAAAACATTGCAACGCAACTTATGCGTCGCAATATTATATTTCTTTTATTTATTAATACTGATAAAAATTATATTTACTAAAAATAATTGCGATGCATACATTGCATCGCAATATTTGTATATTTTTTTCTATATTTCGTTGCTACAGCGTCGCAATAATTTTTTAATACTTATAAATGATAATATTTATAATTAATGATATAATTGCGACACAAAATTGCGTCGCAATGTTTTTTTTTAAACTTTCTGATTACATATATTTATTTAAAAAACGTTGCGATGCAACTTATGCGTCGCAATATTATATTTTTTTTATTATTAATACTGATAAAATCATATTTACTAAAAATAATTGAGACGCATACATTGCATCGCAATATTTATTTATTTTTTTTCTAAAATGTGTCGCTACAGCATCGCAATAATTTTTTAATATTTATAAATGATAATATTTATAATTAATGATAATAATTGCGATGCAAAATTACGTCGCAATATTTTTTTTAAACTTTTTAATTACATATATTTATTTAAAAAACATTGCGATGCAA